>RJWM01004133.1:0-104902 GCA_004363535.1 Dasyprocta punctata
TGTAAGAAAAAACATTTCATTGATTATCCCTTTGTTCTTAGGGAGTTTCTATAGTTTGTTTACTGATTTGGTGCACCGGAAAGAAAATAGAAGAAATCCTCCAAATTGGATCAGAGCACAAATTAACGTTATAGTTCCCCAGAAATGTTAACCCATTCCCGCAAAGCCAATTTTTATGCTGCGGCCTTTTCTTAGAAGACGTCCTCCTTGAAGATCTGTCTTCTTCCATGTTTGGACCTTGTCAACAGAACATGGCTAGAGAAGGACGCGGCAAGGAGGTTCTTACAGGTCCTGCAGGGAAGGTCAGTGAGGGCTGGTCTACCTTCCTGGGGATACCCAGACCCCTGTGTCTGTGTCTCTGTGGTCAATGGGGGTGAAGTAAGTGCAGATGAGGGTGACATATGGCTTCATATCACAAGCTCTGGAGCTGAGGGGACAACTAAAACACCAGCTCCATGTCTTACTAGCCCTTACCTTGAGTATGAAAAAATATTTAAGAGTTATGAAAGTATAGCAGCTCTCCCCTCCCAATACAAGTGCAGGGTTTCACTTTCTGTGATTTCAGTTACCTGTGATCAATAGAGGTCTCAAATATTGAATGGAAAATTCTAGAAATTAATAATTCATAAGTTTTAAACTGAACACTGTTCCAAGTAGCACAGGAAAACTCGTGCCATTGCCCTGGTACAAGAATGACCCCTTTGGCCAGTGTACCCATCCTGGGTGACTTAGTTACCATCTAAGTTGTCAGATGACTTTTGCATCATGGCCAACTTGTGTTTAAGTAATCCTTACTCAGTAACACTACATCCTCATGCCTGCCTCATTCGTCTCGCTCCATCTCATCACATCATGGGGACATTGCCTCTCCTCACCTCCTGACAGGAAGAGGGCAAGAGCAGCACAGCAAGAAATCTGTAACAGAATGAACACAAATTGAGACCACCATGTTAAGTAAAATAAATCAGACACTCAAGCTTAAATATGGCATAATTTCTCCTATATAAGGAATTAAAAGTATTTCAATAAATTAAAGCATGAAATAAAAGATAATAGGAAGTAGGGAGATAAATCTTTCACAAATAGGAAGGCGACTGAGAGATGGAGGGAGGATCAAGGGAAGAGATGGGGAGGGGATGTAAAAAGAGTTAGGATGAGTTATGTACATGCATCAACTCCTCACAATGAAAGTAATCATCATGTACTACAAACATGTACTAGTAAAAATAAAAATTAAAAAAAAAAGAAATTGTGTGTGTGAGAGTACATCCACATAGCCTTCATTAGAGTATAGTGTTATAATTCTTTCACTTTATCACAGTTCTTACTCTCTTACTGTGCCTAAGTTATCAGTTAAACTTTATCATTCATTTGTATATATAGGAAAAAACATAGTACATACAGAATTTCATACTAAGTGTGATATTAGGCAACCACTGGGGTTTTGGAACATCACTCCCATGGGCAAGTCCACATTCCTCATTGTCCATGAGAGGTTAAGTTAAGAGAATGTAAGTGAGGTCTTAGCACCGTGCATGAGATTCAGCAAACAGTCAAATATTATCTATTACTTATTTTAAAATGCATGAGTTCGGGTATATTGACAAATGATCTAATTGTCTTCTCTAATCCTCCTTATTTTGAACTATTTTAGTTCATTCTTTTTGTAAGAAGGCTATATTTCCTTGACATTCCAGAAATAACATTTTAAGGTTTAAAGTATGTCAGGCATACCTTGGCAACTGTGGGCACTGTTTCCAGGATCCTCAGATGCCTTCTAGCTGGTTTTCCAGTTCTCCTGGTTTGACGCATATTCTACACTTATAATTGATCTTGCTGTCAGGCAGCACCTTGTCATGGTCCCGCTTCAGTTTTTCCCTCCTCCTAATCTTCCATACAGATGTCACATGGCCTCAGAGTTACCAGGTCACCCTAGCCTGAAAGCAAAATAAGCTCTATCCCCAAGTTGCATTCCTCAGCCTGGCCTGCTTGGAGCTGATTTCTGCAAGTCCCAGCATCTTCAGAGTTGGTCTGGGCACTGCGGTTGCTGTTGTCTTCCTTCTGCCCAACTTGCGGATAACCAACCCAGTGGTGAGATCAGGTTAGGTCATCTACACCGGGACTTCATCTACCTAGCTTTCAAGTTGCTGCTCAACTTAGCTTTCTGAAAAAGCAAACCCCATCTTGAAAAACCTGTGAGGCTCTCTGATACCTCCAAAATGCACAGGCACCAGTTCCAAACCTTTTTACTAGAAAGCAGGGTGGATAAAGCCCCTAGACAGCCAGAATGCTGGGTCCGATGTCTTCTTCCTTCAGCTTCACACTCTCCCTTTATTCTTGCTTCCTGGTCCCCCACACCACTCTCACCTCCACGTTTCTTCAGTCTCTTGGTGAAGTCCAGGTCTTCTCTGTCTCTCTCATCTCTCTTTCATATCTCACTCTCTGTCCCTTTGTCATTTCTATCTCTATCTCTCTCCCATTTTCTCTCTGTGTCACCCTCTGCCTCTGTATCATTTCTCTCTCATTTTCACTCTCTGTCACTCTCTGTCTCTATCTCTCTTGATTCCCCCCCTTTCTGTCTGTCTCCATTTTTATCTCCAAGTGTCTCTATCCATGTTTCCCTGTTTCCCTATCTCTTCGGCTCTCTTCCTCTGTCTCTTTCTCTTTGACTGTCTGTCTTCCCTACGTGCTCCAGAGCTTCCCTCAAAGTGAGTGATATATTTGCAGAAACTTCTTCCTTTTGTGTCCCCAAGGATGACTCAGGGGCCTCTAGTATGTCAGGCACCGCTTCTGACATATGGTGTCCCTAGGGCATGGCTTGTGTGTTCCAACCAGAAGACTCACAAGGATTGAAGCAGATGAAGCAGGTCATGTAATTATTCTTTACTTGTGTGTCTATTTTCCCAAGAACTTACAAGCTCCTGGGGCAATCAGGAAAGTCTATTCTTTGTTCTAATTTGATGACTACAATGAGTTGATTAATGCAGTGCTTGCTTTCCAGAATCTGTCACTTTAGCCCGCCATGGAGAGCTTTGTTTGTTCTGAAACTTTCTCTGACATTTGTGCTCTGTGATACTGAGATTTATCAGAAACACCAACTGTTTCTTGTGTCACTTGTTGGATTTGGCTAGGCATATTTTTATTTCAGACATATTCTTGAAAACCTGAATGTAAGTCTATGGTTTTACAACACTTTTCTGTTCTCCTGTTGTTTTTGACTCCCAGAGATGAGACTAATAACAGCATGCTTTTGGGAGTGTGTCACTGTCTACAATTTTCTAAGATCCTGTTGTTACTGCCACTGCTGTCCATGTCTGTGGCACTGGCAGGAGCAGACTCCCTCCTTCTATGGGAAGATGGTGTGGTGTGCAAGACTAGTTAGTGCTAGAGTTTTACATCTTGCTCATTCAGAGCCACCCTCCCTCTGGCAGCTGCCTACCAATTGGCTCCATCTGCCACCAGACAGCATGACACAGCCCACAGCCCCTAGGCATCTCACTCTAATTTGCTGTACAGATATCTGTCTCACTGAAGATATAAAAATGCTCCATCTGGAATAGAAAGGTGGTGTGACCACCTTGATTTTCAATTTATTTGTTTAAATTTAATTGAGCTATAATTTTCATTCCATAAAACTGCACATTTTAAAAACCACTATTTTGTAACTGTTAACACACATAGACAGTCTTGTGATCTCAATCACATGCAAGGCATAAAAGAGTTCCATTGCCTCAAAGAAGAGCCCATCTTGAATTTTGTATTAAACAAGTAGCTTACATGTCAGAGCCTGCTGAAGGTCTGCAATGTCCAGATGAAGAGACAAGAGGAGAGAGCAGGAAACACTTAAAAGGGTTAGACCAAGATTGCTGCCAGCTTGATTCATAGCACACTGGGAAGAAAGCCAGGTACATTCCACAACAATTAAAAAGAAAAGGGGGTAAAACTCTTCAGAGAAAAGTCAGAATGCCAGGAACCCTGTGGAGAGGTGCTGGCAACTGAGCTACTCCCTTAAAATTTCTATTTTATCAATAATATTAGCTTCAAGAGGGAAGAGATTCTGTCTTTCTCTGTTACCTTGGCAATAAGTTTGTAATAAAGGCTTGTGAAAGAGTGAGCATATAGTGTTCCTAAGTTTCTTTTAGTATGGTCTAACTATCATAGTTGAAACATGTATCTAGGGAAAAGGATGTGCCACTGAAGGATTAGGGATGGTCAGGTTCATAGAGGCTCAGAGTTCTTGGATAACCGGAGAGGAGAAGGTTAGCAGAGAACAAGGTTGAGATATGTGAAGCCAATACCAAACATCAACTATCCCAAATCAGAATACAATCTGCTTAGTGACAAAGACAGCAGAGAGAAGTTAGTGCAGAGGGATCGTGAGTCAAAATAAAAGAGGCAAGCAGCTGGAGCTCAAAGCTAGTGCAGACTTCTGAAGTCTTCAAGCTTTACCAGTACTGAGCTGCTTCTTAGAGAAATGATAATCACTGGGGATGTGGCCCTACCCCTGGTCCTCAGAGATAAATTCTGGGGAGCAATCAGCATTCTCATCTCATTTAAACTGCTGGGGACATAAACCATTGCTAAGTGTTTGGTGGAATGAATGAACAAGGTAACATTAGTTGAGCTAT
Source organism: Dasyprocta punctata (assembly GCA_004363535.1). Taxonomy (NCBI): domain Eukaryota; kingdom Metazoa; phylum Chordata; class Mammalia; order Rodentia; family Dasyproctidae; genus Dasyprocta; species Dasyprocta punctata. The sequence goes on from RJWM01004133.1 coordinate 4,629, forward strand.
GATATTACTCAGTAAAGAAATGGGCAGTTAATTCTGCAATTCCTCTGTTTGCCAATGATCTGCCTTCATATTCATTCTCATTCATTCTATCTTAGCCTGATATATTATACACATAGAATGGTAGATGCTGGATACGCTACAGTTCTGTGTTTTGTGATTTGTTGTGTGTGTTTATGTTTTTGTGTATCTGTGTGTGTTTGTATGTGTGTGTCTATGTGTGTACATATCCACATAGGAAAGACTGAACCCTGTCTAGCACTCAATGGTTCCTCTACTTTTCTCCTTGTAATTCTTTATGGTTTGTTTTGAATGCTGTAAAAATTGTTCCTGTTCTATATTATCATAATTATCTGAGACTAGAGAATTTGGTTTTTATTGACATCTATCATGAATTTTGTCATGAGTTTTCTTTTCTCTAGAAATGACACCTATATATTAACTCAAACAATTAATGAAGTTAACTTTTTATAATTCATTTACTCCTAATGCAGCAGAAAGGTCACCTGATTTGACAGGAAACTCATATTCTTATAAGGACTCAATTATCAATTGGCTGTGTGACCTTCAATAAGTCAATGAAATTCTGTTGGCAAGAGGAAGCACTTTTGGAATGGCAAAGAAATCACTTTTAAAAATATACTTCTACATGAAAGCTATAACAAAGAACACTGGTAAAACCGAACAAAATCATTGTTTCACAAAAATCTGAATTGTAACAATCCAAGGAGAATTTACACAACGAAATGACTGAACTCCATAAGAACAGTGAGTTTTGAGATGTTTTAACTTACTCTGTTCTTTTTTCTTTCTTTCCAGCTTCATAATAGCTTTGAAAACCCACAGTATGGAGCCTATATATAGTAGGAGCACAGAAACCACTAACTGGGAAGAGTAGGGTTGGAAAGGCTAAAAAAGAAGTCAATGTCTGTCAGTTTTGGCCTAACTGGAAACTTCCTAGGAACTTCCCATTTCCCATTTCTAAAATATTATCCCTGGGACATTGGTTAGAACAATCAGCAGCAATAGTTAAGAATCAAAACTGTCCAAGATATTGGCACCAGTTAGGGCAAACAAGAGGCTGCTCCCCACCTCCCAGAAAAACTTTAAAAGGAAATTTAGCAAAATGAGATATAGGTAGCAGAGTTTGAAAAGTTGACTTTAGAAAGATACAAACTTCTGAAACAGAAGGATTAGAAATTGTGACTAAGAGTTAAGGATATGGCTCAGTAATAGAGCACTTGCCTAGCATATGTGAAGCCAAGTGTTTAATCCCTAGCATAAAAAAGAAAACAGAACAACAACAAATCTGAGAAGGTATGCAGCAAAAATAGAGACTGAATTAAGAGTTTTTAAAAATCCTCAGACCCAGGAAGCTTCACTGCAGAATTCTAACACATATTTGAAAACTTTTCTAAAATACTGGAGAGGAGGGACTCTTATTCAGAAGTATGTGAGAGAGGAGTGATGACTCATTCAAAAATACAGATGATACTTGAAAATATTAAGTGAAAGAAGCCAGTCACAAAATATCACATAATTTATAATTTCACTTGTGCAAATGGTCAGAACTGATAAAGTATAGAGACAGAAAAGTAGATGAGTGATTGTCAATGCTAAGAAGAAAGGAACAACAAGGAATTACTACAGAAACATTTTAAAATTAGGTAATGGTCAGGGTTGCATAACTAAATCGCTGCTAGAAACTAGTGAATCAGACATTTTAAATTTTAAAAGGGTGAATTTTTTAGTATGCAAATTATATGTCAATAAAGTTGATATGCTAATTTCCCCCTCTTCACTTCATTTTCACATTTGAAAACAGAATGCTCAGTTGATTATCTTTTTAGCATTTCTAAGTTTATTTTATTCAGTGGGCATATACGTTTGAAGTTGTATGAAAATTCAACTTTTAAAAGTAGAGTCCTAGTTATTCATTGTTTCATTTTCAGATACGCTTAACTTTTATTTCTCCCATTCTCCATTAATCCCACCTGAATAAGTTAAGGTTCTCTACCTCCAAACCGCCCTTAGAGTACACAAACTTGCCAAAACATCCAAAGAATGAACACTGAATTAAAATATAAAAAAAAAGGTTTATGTGTTGATGCAATACATTATAGATGCTATATGTAAAAGAAATCATTTTAATTTTCCAAGAGAAGTGACTTAAGTAACGTGAATTTTTTTGTAATTTACTTATTGTTTTTCAGTAAGCATTTTCAGAGTATTTTTTTCTTCAGCTAATAAACTCTGAGGCAGTGAGGTAAGTGACAATATTTTAGAACAGTCAGTGTAGTCAACAAATGTAGAAACTAGAGCATTTTTAAAAAGTAAGCTAGAAGGGATGGGAGTTTGGCTCAGTGGCTTAAGCGCCTGTCTGGCAGGTGTGAGACTGTGAGTTCGATCCCTGGTGCCGCAAAAAAAAAAAAAAAAAAAAAAAAGTAAGCTAGAGCACCTCCCAAAAACCTGCCATGCTGGGTCTGGGAGGATCCAACAAGAAGACAACTAGCCAGCATTCCTGGTAAGTGGTGCAGTGGGTTCCAGGAAGAGAAAAATCAGCACCTCCCATGAGCCTACCAGTGTATGGGCTTAGAATCAACATCCCCACTCCACACACTGCCATAACCAACCCTTTGGTTCTGAGGACCGGCTAAGTTGATAGCAACTAAGGTACATAAAGGAACTAAGTGCTTGTATTGTTTGGTTGATTTTGCAGGCCTGGGGCCAGCAGTCTGAGCATCTCTTGGGAGGATGACAGTATACAATGTAGCAAATGCAGAGGATTTCCTTCTATCTTGTCTTTAAAATTCAATATTGTTCTCACTGTTTTGCTTTATTCTGATTGTTTTGCTTTATTCAATATTCTGTTTTGATTGGTTTTATTCTGTTTTGTTTTTGGTTTGATTTTGCTATACCTGATGGGATGGACAACTATTGTGAAGATAACAAGGTATACTTTGGTAGCTATTGTTTTCCTAGTATCCTGCTTTGACATTCTATACCAATTTTACTACTTTGTTTTGATTGGCTTTGTTCTGTTTTGTTTTGTTGAATTTTACTACCTTTAAAATAAAATTAAAAAAAAAGTAAGCTAGAAAAATTTGGCTTTAATGTTGACTGACATGGGTAAGTCTACCAAGAGCTATAAATTTAGCTTTCTATTATAAATGTATCTAAATAAATATGTATGTTTGTCTAACATATATTGCATATGTTTATATGTTTAACATATATTACATATATTACATATGTATACACATATGTATACACACAGATATATAATATCTATATAACCTATATCTATACTATCTACATATAGATAGTATATTTATTCCATATCTGTGTGTATGCATCTGTAATTCCTCTGTGGCATACTCTTAATATTAATCTGAAGTAATAAGAATAATGGTGCACATTTATTGAACACCAGAAAATAGTAAGTTAAATCACTACCCATGTATAAAGTTTCATTTAATGCTCAAAAGAATCCTTTCTAGCAAGAGTTATTCCTTATCCCATTTTATAGATGAGTAAAACCAAAGCTATCATGGTAGTAAGTGGCAGAGACAAAGCACTTGGCATCTAGTAAATCTTCATACATTCTCAGTAAGCTCCCTGAAACTGAAAACTGTACCCTTTGTAAATATCAAGTAATGTCTTTCACTCCATTATGTAAGGAGCTGTGGAAAGGCTTAACTGATTTCCTGCAGGCTAATTGTGGGTGTGGGCTGGATGCTACAGCAGACAGTGATCTTTGGATCATAGAAGCAGAGAGAATTTCCCAGTCGCTCTGGGATGTCCACGCTCTGCTGGCCCTGAGTCTTGGATCACTTGCTGCTGGCACTCTGCCAGCACTTATAGCTTACATTAAGTGCTGAAATTTTACACTCTGTTTTGTAAAAAATCTGCTTCATGAACAACATACTGCCTAAACTGAAGATGATTTAAATACAATACAATACATTCAGTATCATAAGTAGTTAGAAAGTTCAGGTGCTTTATTATACAGCAAACTTTTCATTTGAATATATGAGGAAGTCAGCATACATTTGTCTGATGCCCTGTGGCAAATTTCTAAGAGATGAATTCATTTTGTTTTTGTGCTCTGAAGTGTGAGCTAAACATTATTTATATGTTGAACATAATGCTATTTACTGCACTTTCCTCATAGCTTCTGTTTTTCAAGCTCAGTAAGCCATACTAACTTTATAAACTGTACTAACTTTCTTATTTCTTCCTACTGGTCAACCATCTTGTTAGACTAAATCACCAGCTGGAATACAGTTAGGAAATCAAACTTAAAAATTGACTTACATGTGTACAAGTACTGTTGTCTTTCTGCAGCATCTGGGGTTTAGCTCCAGGACCCCTGCAGATATGCAAAACTCTTATATAAAGTGACATATTTTCATATAATCTGTGATGCATAGTTTATACTTTGTATACTTTATATCATCTCTAGGTTATTTATAATACCTAATGCAACATAAATTCTTAGTAAATAATTATAATACCATATAGTTCAGGGAATATTGACTAGAAAAAAATTCTCTGTACATATTAAGTACAGATACTTTTTTTTTTTAAAAAGGTATTCTCAGTCGTGGTTTGGTTGAATTTAGACATGCAGGACAGAGGTCCAACTGTATATACTTATACACCTGACACTTGTTAAGGATGAGAGATTTCTAAATTGGTTTTGACAAGGAGTAAAATTTTGATATGCTTTTAAATTTTAATGTATTACAGTACAATTTTATTCATAAAATATGAGTACCAATGTGGGTGGTCTGAATTTCAAATTGTTGAAAAATTTGAGCATTTTTTTTTCCTCGAGAAAAAGAGCCTAAGAATCAGGAGAGAAACTTGAGATATGTGTGTAGTCTTAAATGAACTCCCAGTGGCAGCACCTAAGGGGTATTGGAAAGTGTCTGGTTTTACTAGGGGGTGTTAGGTACCCTTTGTGCATCAGTATAATTCTTTTCTGTGACAACTTGTCATCAAGCAAGGTATTTGTCAGTGCAGGGAAATGGAGATCCAGGTTAAATTATATGCTCAGCATCTGTCTAGGAAATTGCAGTGAGTCAAGAACTTGGTTCTTTTGACATTCAGTCCATAGTAATTACCAATATAATTAACAGAATAATATAATTTTATGCTGTTATTGCTATTTTTGTCTGCCTTTTAGTTTCCTGCAGCATAATAGCTATTAAAACATGACTAACTAACAAATAGTTCCTTCTAGATGTATTTTTAAGTGGTGAATTGATCCATTAATAATTCTTGCCTGTGGAGAATTTTCTGGTTGCCTTACCCCCTCTCCTTTGCTCCAGTATTTGTGGGGTGCATAGTCCTAGTGGATCTTGGTCCTTGCCCATGGATTCTATACTCAAAATAGAGACTTGGATAACAAAGAAACAAATAAATACTATAAAGCAATATTTAGACAAGTTCTTATATATTCAGTGTAGACAACAGAGTGCAGTGTGGGTACACAAGTGGTGGGGGAAGAGTTTATTTGGAAGCAGAAAGGTCAGCCTGCCTGAAAAAGTGGCATTTAAATTGATATCTATAGAATAAGAAGGCAGTCATTTGAAGAATTCCAAAGAGAGGTGTGAAGTCTGTAAGTCAGGGGAAAACTTGGCACTTAGAAAACTGCAAAAAAGGCAGTGGAATTGGTTGGAGGTCAATGCCTAAAGGGAAAGTGTGTGTGATAATGCTGTCAAGTAAAAGTTTCACTCTTTCAACCAACCCTGGGTGCATAAAAAGCATAGGGTGGCTCCTGTACCTGGGATCTAGTGCTCAGTATGACTCGGTCACCAGGTCATCCTAACATATGCTCTCATGGTCCCTCATATTACAGGTCCAGGAAATGCTTTTCCACTTTCTTGCTGTTTGCCTTTAAGACAAAAGGTGTCATTTTTTCCTCCCCAAATGCTGCCAGAATCTGACACACAGCTTCAGGAACTCAGGAGGATTTGAACTGTGTAAGTACACTGGTAAGGAAAAACATAAATGTATTATCAACTGCATCCATTGAGAAAACAGAAAAACTACTCTAACTCTGGCAAAGTATTATTTCCCAGAGCTGCCTGACATCCATGTCCTTGTTTCGTTTCATGAAGAAATCTCTACTCTGGAAATATTCATAAATCAGCATGAAATTTGCAATAGCTGCACATGGTAGGTAAGGAGTATTAGACAACTCATCCTATTTTTGAATTAATAATATTTATACATTCACATATATGTACATTTAGTCCTACTATGTGGGAAGTGTGATACAGATTTTTTTTACTGGTAACTCAATAGACATTGAATGTGACAGTGCCAACAGACTTATTTTTCATGAAAATATGTTAAAAGTTTTAATTAAATTTTCATAGGTAGTAAAATATTTCAGCTTAATTTTGATAAAGTTGTTTTAACACAATACTGATTACAATTTGTGTTAAATTTTAATTTTGACAAGGAGTTTAGATCATTTTTTCAAACTATGCAGGAGATATCTCAAAGATAATGTCAGTGTCCAAGTCAGTGGTAGAGTACACACCTGGCATGTGTGATCTAATCCACAGCACCAACCCCCCATAAAAATCTCTCAACTTTTTCCCATTTAACTCATATATTTAGGAAGTAAGTATATACAGTAGTACCTCAGTTCATGAACTTAGTTCATTCTATGATTCTGGAAAGATGGTCACATTTGTGTTTATATGGGAAAGGTGATCATGGCTGTGTTTGTCACTTGATGCAGAGTTTGAAAATGAAAACAAAATTTTGCCAAATGCTTCTTTTTGTGAATGAAATTATTTTCAAACAAAAGTGTTCATAAACTGAGGTACCACTCTATTTATTAAATAAATGCATATTTATTAAATAAATGTATAGCTAAATAAATTCAAATTTTATCATTTTTGGATATAATTATATTTTTAAAAATTCTTTAGATCACTGAGAATACATGTCATTGTGGATCTAGAAATAGAAAACTCAAACTCAAAGATCAGGATCAAGGGGGCTGAGGATTTAGCTCAGTGGCATAGTGTCTTCCTGGAAAGTGTGAGGTCTTGAGTTCCATACCTGCTCCCCACCCAAAAAAAAAAAAATCGAGATCAGAAAAGGGAAAAAAAAAAAGGAAAATTTGCATAGGCAGTCTGAAACAATGAAGGAGCAACTTCTGTCAAACATTACCCATTTAAAATTTTCAAAGAGTATATTACACATTATTAAGATCTAATTACTGATCAAAATGATAAAAACAAGCCAACTGGGTACTATAGTTTGCTTAGATTTTACTAATGGCAAAACAATAAAAATGAGCCACAAACTTGCTCTTATTTGTCTTAGTTACTTTTTTCATTGCTGAGACAAAATATCCAACACTCAAAGTTAAGGAAGGAAAAGTCTATTTGGCTCACAGTTTGTAGAGGTTTCAGTCCATAGTCAGCTGGCTCCAAGGCAGGGTAGCACGGTAGGCAAGCATCAAAGAAGAGAAACAGTTCACGCTAGGGAGAAGGTAGCAAAGCAATGAGGGATGACCACAGTTCTTTTTATCCCTTATATCTTATCCAGGCTACTTAGGGCAAGTAGTACTCATACCCTTAATCCTAGTGCCCTTTATTATACCATGAATAAATTCCAGCATCATACATTCTAGATCTGGCCATCTCTGAAAAAGCCTCACCTATGACTGCATAAGGCCTTGGGGGAACATCTAAACACAAGTCGTAACACACCAAATTCACAATTTGATCAGGCTTGATAAGATTCATGAGACTATATTCTTTACTAAATGAAGGTTTGTGAAAGTTGCTGATACTAAGATGAAATCTTCCCGTCAGATCCAGACAAAATCAGAGCTAGAACGTGATGGAGGAACTCGTGTTTGTCTGTTGGAAATACATACTTTCTCAAGGACTTTCCAAAGTCCCATAATAAATACCTTTATATTCTGTATGCACCTAATGCCTTGTATCCCTTGTACTAACTCAAGTGTGCACACAACTCTCCAATGCGGTTTACTTGTCATACTCTTTATGACTATGGCAGTTCAGTTTAAATGTTCTCACCACAACTCATAGCCAGCAACACTTCTTACAATGTCTTTTTCATTTTTATTTTTTTGCTAATAAAACTTTCCCCTTGCTTCAGCCACCTTGAATTCACATAATAGCTATGATCAAAATATACAGTAGACATATCAATGGTTTTTAAAAATTATTATGGTAAAAGACATTGTCATTAATCTCCCTCAGACTATTCCCCCTCACTTCAAACTTATCCTATTATTCTTTTGTTATTTTAAACAAAAGGAAAGTAAGAAACCAAAACAAAATTTCATAACCAACCAATAAGAGAGTAACAATCATCAGCACATTGCATATTATATTCCCAGAAATTATTTAGGATAAAAAATATAGACATGAAACATTATCCAACAAATTATTAGCAAAAAACTTTCACCTCAATGAATCAAGAGAAACCTGCTATATGACTATTTTTTTGTAATGATTGCTGTATTGTCTTCAAATAAACATTTTGCATTAAAAATGAAATCTGAAGATGACCCTGAGACAACTACATTTCTCTTAAAATTCTTTTTCTTTAACTGTCTTAACTAATTTTTCATATACATAGATTTTGTTTCAGTTCATCACACTAGTGCAGCAATGTGATAGCTACATATGTGTGTGTTATTTAGTTCACTGAGTATATTTTCAGTACTCATCCATTTAAAAGTGAAAATGTCTAGTGTATTGTTCTTTATAGCTGAGTAGTACTCCATTATGTAGAAATACCACATCTTTTTTTTATCCATTCCTCAGTTGAGGGGCATTTAGGTTGTTTCCAAGATCTAGCTATTATGAACTGGGCAGCTACAAACATAGGTGCACATATATCGCTGTGTTAGGATGTTTTTAGTTCTTTTGGGAAGACACCCAGAAGGGTAATAGCTTGGTCAAATGGGATCTCCAATTCTAGCTTTTTGAGGAATCTCCACACTGATTTCCACAGTAGTTGCACCAGCCTGCATTTCCACCAACAGTGGAGAAGGATTCCTTCTTGTCCACAGCCTCTCCAGCATTTGTTATTGGTTGACTTCTTAATACTAGCCATTCTTTCTGGGGTGAGGTGGAATCTCAGTGTTACTTTCATTTGCATCTCTCGAATGGCCAGTGCTGCTGAACATTTTTTCATGTATTTATTTGCTGTTTGAACTTCTTCATCTGAACTGTGTGTTCATCTCAGATGCTCATTTGTGAATTGGGTCTTTAAATCTTGAAGGACTGATTTTTTTTGAGTTCTTTATACATTCTTGATAGTAATCCTTTATCTGAGGGACAACTGGCAAACATTTTCTCCCACATTGTGGGCCGTTTCTTCACTCTGTTGGTGGTTTCTCTTGCTGTGCAAAAGCTTTTCAGTAGGATGAGATCAAGTTTGTTGATTCTTTGCAACAGTTCCTATGTGGTCTAGCTTTTATTCATAAAGTCTTTGCCTACACCAATGCTTTCAAGAGATTTACCTACTCTAGCTTCCAGGAAATTTAATGTTTCTGTTTTAATGTTGAAATCTTTAATCCATTCAGATTTTAACTTAGTACATAGTGAAAGATATGGGTCCAGTTTCGATCTTTGGCATGTGGAAAGCCAGTTTTTCCAACACCATTTATTAAAGAGGCTATCTTTATTCCAGTGAATGTGTTTGGCACCTTTGTCAAAGAAAAGGTAACTTAGTGTGTCTGCAGTTGTTTCTGTATCTTCTAATCTATTCCATTGATCTTTGAGTCTGTTTTTTTTTTTTTTGCCAGTACCACACTGTTTTTATCACAGTAGCTTTATAGTATAATTTCAGGTCAGGAATTGTGATGCTCCTTGTCTTGTCTTCATTGTCCAGGATCACCTTTGCTATGCTAGGTCTCTTCTGGTTCCAGATGAATTTTAGGATTGTTTTCTCTAATTCTGTAAGATATGCTATTGGAATTTTGATTGGGATTGCATTGAATCTGTGTAACAGTTTTGTAAGTATGGCCATTTTCACTATATTGAGTCTTCCTACCCAGGAGCACAGATATCTCTCCATTTTCTAATACCTTCTTCAATCTCCTTTTTCAGAGTACTATGCTTTTCAATATAGAGGTCTTTTACATATTTTGTTAGATTGATTCCTAAGTATTTCATTTTTCTGGATGCTATTGTAAATGTTATTGTTTCTCTGATTTCTCTCTCAGTGAGTTTGTTATTCATATACAAGAAAGCTATTGATTTTTGAGTGACGTTGTAACCAGTTACGTTACTAAATCTGTTTATTAAATCTAGAAGTCTTTTGGTGGAGTTTTTGGGATCTTCTAAGTAGAGTATCATGTCATCTGCAAATAATGATAGTTTTAATTCTTCTCTTCCTATTTTTATTCCTTCTATTTCTTTCTCTTGTCTAACTGCTCTGGCTAAAGTTTCCAGGACCATGTTAAATAAGAGTGGGGACAGTGGACATCTTTGTCTTGTTCCTGATTTTAGAGTGAAAGCTTTGAGTTTTTGTCCATTTAGTATGATATTGGCTGTTGGTTTGTCATAGATGACTTTTATCAGATTGAGATAAAGACCATCTATTCCAATTTTCTGTAGTGTTTTTATCATGAATGGGTGCTGGACTTTGTCAAAAGGTTTTTCTGCATCTACTGAGATAATCATATGATTTTTACCCTTGGCTCTGTTAATGTGATGTATTACATTTATAGATTTATGTATGTGGAACCATCTCTGCATCCCTGGGATGAATCCCACTTGATTATGGTATACAATCTTTCTGAAGATTTTCTGCAGTCTGTTTGCCAGTATCTTATTGGGAATTTTCCATCAATGTTCTTTAGGAAGATTGGCCTATAATTTCTCTTTCTTAGTTGGGTTCTTCTCTGGTTTGGAATCAGAGTAATGCTTGCTTCCAGGAATGAATTTGGGAGTATTGCTTCCCTTTCAATTTCATTAAACAGTTTGAGAAGTAGTGGTGTTAGGTCTTCACTAAATTTCTTGTAGAATTCAGCAATGAGTCCATCAGGGCCTGGGCTTTTCTTTGTTGATAGGTTTTTAATTGCATCTTTAATTTCATTTATCAATATTGGGTTGTTTAGGATTTTTATGTCTTCCTGATTCAACTTTGGTAATTCATATGTATCTAGGAATCTGTCCATTTCTTCTGTATTTTCCATCTTATTAGAATACAAGTTTTCAAAATAGGTATACATGATTTTCTGGATTTCTACAGGGTCTGTGGGGATTTCACCCCCTTCATTCCTAATTGCATGAATTTGAGTGTTTTCTTTCCTTTTTTTTGATAAGGTTGGCCAAGGGTTTGTGAACTTTATTTAATCTTTCCAAGTACCAGCTCTTTGATTTATTGATTCTTTGAATTGTTGTTTTAGTCTCCAGTGTGTTAATTTCTGCTCTGATCCTTACAATTTCCTTCCTTGTATGAGCTTTTGGTTTAGCCTGCTCTTCTTTTTCTAGAAGTTTGAGGTGTAACATTAAGTTGTTTATATGAGCTTGCTCTGTTTTTCTGAGAGTGGAATTTACTGCTATAAATTTCCCTCTTAAAACTGCTTTCATTGTGTCCCACAAGTTCCGATATGTTGTACTGTCATTGTCATTCAAAAGCTGTATAATTTCTTCTTTAATTTCATCTGTTACTCACTGATTGTTCAGTAGGGTGTTATTTAATTTCCATGTGTTGATGAAGTTCTTGTGGTTTCCTTTGATATGGATTTCCAATTTCATTGCACTGTGGTCTGATAGTATGCATTGGATAATTTCAATTCCTTTACATTTACTTAAGCATGTTCTATGAGCCAGTATATGGTCTGTTTTGGAGAATGTCCTATGTGCAGCTGAGAAGAATGTGTGTTCTGATGCTGTGGGGTGGAAGACTCTATAGACATCTACTAAGTCCATTTGCTCAAAAGTTTGATTTAGTTATAATATTTCATTATTGATCTTTTTGTCTAGTTGCTCTGTCTTTTTGTGACAGCAGGATATTGAGGTCTCCCAATACAATTGTATTAAGGTTTATTTCATTTTTCATGTCGATTAATAATTGTTTTACATAACTTGGTGCGCTAATATTTATTGCATATATATTCATGATTTTTATCTCTTCCTCTTGGATTGTTCCCTTTACCAAGATGCAGTGATTGTCTTTGTCTCTCTTAATCAGTCTTGGCTTGAAATTGACTTTATCTGCAAATAGAATAGCAACCCCTCCTTTTTTCTGAATTCCTGTTGCATGGAGTATGGTTTTCCGTCCTTTGACTATCAGTCTGTGAGTTTCTTTTTGAACTAAATGTGTTTCTTGTATATAGCATATTGTTAGATCTTGCTTCTTGATCCATTCTGCAAGTCTGTGTCCTTTGACTGGTGAGTCGAGACCATTAACATTAATGGTTAAAACTGATACATATTGACTTATTCTTGTCATGTCATTTTCCTATTATTGGTTCCCCTTTTTTTTCTTTTTCCTTTCCCTCTAATTGTTTGCCTTTCCTGGTGGATTCCTTCTGTTAGGGTTCATGGAGTTGAAGTCCTTATTATCTCTTTCTAAAATGTCCTTCAAAATATTTTGGAGTGCTGGTTTGGTAGTTGTGAATTTCCTCAGATGTTCTTTGTCATGGAAGTGTTTTATTTCTCCATCTATTTTGAAAGATAGTTTTGTGGGATGCATAAATCTGGGTTGAAAGTTGTTTTCCTTTAGAACTTGGAGTACTTCATTCCAAGCTCTCCTTGACTTGACAGTTTGTGCTGAGAAGTCAGCTGTAATTCTGATGGGTTTTCCTTTATAAGCGATTTGTTTCTTTTCTTTAACAGCTTTGAATTTTATTCTTGTGTTGAATTTCTGGAATCTTGACTATGATATGCCTGGAAGTAGATTTTTTTTTTTTTATGATTGCTAACTGGAGTTCTGTATACCTCACTTATTTATATGTCAAATTCTTTTTCTCTGCCAGGAAAGTTTTCTGTCGTGATATCTGTGAGGATGTCTTTAATGTATTTGTGGTATCTTCTGCTTGTTTATTGACTCCAATTAATCTTAAGTTAGTCTTCTTTGTCTCATCAAGCAGCTGCTGGATTGATTTCTCATGTTCCCTTGCTAGTTTTGAGAAATCTTTCTTTTTCTGGTCACTAACTACAAGCCTGTCTTCAATATCTGAGATCCTGTCCTCACATTGGCCTAATCTGCTTTGAATACTTTCAGAGGAGTTTTTATTCTTCTGAATATCTGCTTGAATTTGCTTTATGGAATCCATTTGTTTCCTATGTTGTGCTTCTATAATTTGCTTAAACTTGTTTATTTTTTTGTCTGTGTCTGCTGTAATCATTAAGCATGGTGTGTATTTTGGTAATCTCTGTAGTTATTTGAGAGATTATTTCTGATTTGATTTTTTCCAGAGCCTCATTCAATTGCTTTGTTACCACTTTGGAAAGATCTGGGGCTTTTGGCTTTTCCAACCTCATTGCCTCTTGGGTTTGCCTTTGGTAAACTGGGTGTGTGAGGTTGTGTTCTGTTTAAGTGGCTTCTCATTTCTTTCCTTTTTTAGTTTAATTCCTAGAGTGACACCTGTTAGCTGTTTATGGTGGGTTGCTTTATAGGTGGTATTACGGACATCCAGTTGATGATCACTTCTCTGAGGTATCTTCCAGGTATAGCTGGTTCCTGGGCTCTGAGTCTGTTAGAAGATCCCACCTCCCCAGTATGTTAGAGACAAGAAGTTATTGCTTGCCCAGCCCAGTCCCTGGTTCTTTGGTACCATGCCTCAGTACTCTCCATGACCCCCAGTCAATCTCAGTCCTGGATCATCAGGGTCAACAGAACAATCATTTCAATTTTGGCTGCAGTGGCACCCATAGCACCAAACATAGCCAACAAAACAAACTGAGCCAACCCCTGATTTGCAACCCTTAATTGTATAAACTGAATTTCTAACCATACAACAGAATGCAAAACAATCATGTACAATACGTAAGTCCACAATATGTCAATTCTGTCCTCAATGGTCAAGACCCCAAATAGATTAAGGAGAGGATGGAAAAGTGGGAACAATAAAGAGATTATAAGTAGGCTGGAGGACAAAGATGAATCTCACCAACTTGGGGAAACTGATGCAGAAGACTGAAGGAAAAGAGAGCTAAAAGAGACAAAAGGTAGAACAGAACAGAACCACATCCACAAGGAGGGCAGAAATCACACTCACACTCAAAAAAAAAAAAAAAAAAAAAAAGGAAAGAAAGAAAAGGAAAGGAAAGAAAACAATAAAGAAAGAAAAATTTAAAAAACAAACTAAAAGAAGACAACTAAGTCTGCTGCCTGTGTGACTAGCGTGGATCCCAGGAAGAGAAAGAAATGGGCCTCTTGGGAGCCCACCCCACCAGGCCTGAGCACCTCTAACCAGAAGACAACTAAGTCTGCCTTCTGGGGACCTGCATGACTAGCATGGACCCCAGGAAGAGAAGCATGTGCCACTCCCACCCTGTATATCTACCGGCGTGTGGGCTAAGAATCAAGGACAAAGCTTCCCCCCACCCCCGCAAAGCAATCTGCTCATTTGGAGGTCTCGCTAAATTGATAGTAGCTAAGGTACATGAAACAACTAAATGCTAGTATTGTTTTGTTCATTTTGCAGGCCTGGGGCTGGCATCCTGAGCATCTCTTTGGAAGATGACAGTACTCAATGTAGCAAAAATGGTGGATTCTCTTCTGTCTTGTCTTTGAGGCCCAATATTGTTCTCATTGTTTTGCTTTAGTCTGATTAATTTTTTGACCTTATTTTATAGTCTGTTTTTATTGGTTTTATTGTGTTTTTTGGGGGTTTGATTTTACTGTACCTGTTGGAATGGTCAACTATTCTGAAAATAACAAGATATAGTGTAGTAGCTATTGTTTTCATAGTATCTTTCTTTGAAGATCTGTACCAGTTCTACTGCTTTGTTTTGACTGACTTCATTCTGTTATGTTTTGTTCGATTTTACTATCTTTAAAAAAAACTAAATAAAACAAACAAACAAGAAAAGAAGAAAAAAAAATCTACTTCCAGGATTTTCTCTGGATTCACTAGTAGACAGCCTGTGAAGACAGTGACCCAAATTGTGGCACTGCATCCTTGCAAGCTGGCAGTTGTTTATAATGGAGTAGTAGACAACCTTAGCAGGCCTTCCCTGAGAACAGACTCAGCTCACTGCAGTCCAAGCAGTTTCAACAGATATGCACCCAGCTAGGAGCTGCTGAAGGAAACCAGGCACAGTTCTGGCTCCAGGTTTATTGGCCCAACTCCAAAATGGCTCCTGGCCAATGGCTCTCTCCCATGAGAGGATCTAGTCCTCTGCACTCACTGCCAGCCAGCACAATCCTCCACGTCCACTGCTCCCCTCCACCACCAAGTTACTCTGTCGAGGCCCCCAGGATCACCAGCTACCACTGACGCAGTGACCATGCATCCCCAGGTTCCAACAGCTCCCCTCCGCAGTGAGTCTGGCTCCAGGAGAAGGCACCTCCAGCTACTGCCTTCTTTGCTGAAGTTTTTTTATCCCTCTTTGTGGGCTTCGATTCAGATGTCAGACTCTTCCTGGGTCCAAGGGACCCACTTCCCTCTTTTGTCTTCCTCAAGATGGTATACCCATGTCTAGATGGTGTCTCTCAGAGAGGCTGTTTTCTCTGCTTCTTACTACTCTGCCATCTTCCTGAAAGTCCCCCTCACTGGTATTAATTATACAATACAAGGAGACAAAATTACATCAATGAATGTTTGCAGATGATTATACAGTATTTATCTAAAAATAACTTTCCAAGTTATACCCTATTCTGAGATGGTTTAAAACTTAAATAGGTAGGAATCCTTTTGAGGGACATGGCCTAACTGACAATTATTTTAACCTCAGCATAACATTTAAGGAAAGACTATAAATCTTCCTGCAGCTCCAGAATGGCATGAAGAGATAATGTCCTCTTATTCACTTACCCTGCTAGTTAACTAAAATCACAGTTGACCCTCCCCATCTGTGAGCTTTGATTCATGGATCTAGCCAAACACAAACTGAAAACATATAAGAATTCATGAACTTTCCATAAACAAAATGAATTTGCTGTTCTCCAAACACTGTGCTGAACTCACAGGAACTCAGCGAGGTGCAGGCCCAGTGGCTGCAGGTGACTCTGTCATAGAGTTCTGTCCGCCTCACGGCTTGCCTCATTATTGTAAAGCACCATTCATGACCTTTGTGTTAGGTGTATGATGGCTGCATCTGTAATGAACATGTACAAATGTTATTTTCTGTCATTATTTCCTAAACAACACAGTATAACAACTACTTCCATAGCATCGGTATTGTATTAAGTATTATAAGTAATGTAGGGGTAATTTAATGAATATGGGAGCCTGTGGTAGGTTATATGCAAATACTATGCTTTTATATTTGCATAAGAGACTTAACATCCACATCTTTTAGTATCTGTGAAGATAACCAAACCCCTCATGAGGGACCAATACACCTGAATGTCCTTTTCTTCAAATCAGGCCTCACAGTTTTTGAGCAATCACAACATACCTCTACAGAACAGAAATGTTTTCGTGGAATAGGCATTAGGATATACATTTTTCCACCTTCCCCATGGCAGGGTATTTGTAAAGTGTATGGTAGCTACCATGAAACCACCATAAAGGAATACTCTTTAAGATCCACTCACTGCCACCCAAGCAGACATCTGAGAATCCTAAGACCTTCTTGGGGCTACAATATCCCATTTCTAGAAAAGACCTTCCTGGTCTCTGAGGTTCATGCCCTGACTGACCTCCAAACCATTCCTTGGTCCTTCTAGCTCTGTTTACTTGAACTCCTTGCAGGGGGATTTAGGAATTATTTGTATCAATTTCTAATTGTTTGAGAAAAAGAACAGACTAAACTGGGACCTTCAAAGGGACACCTAAGTGTCGGGAACCTCAGGCAAAGCTGCCTCCCCTGGTCAAGTCCTTAGCCAGCATCTTCTCAAGATCTCTCCTTTCCATTCAAGTTTAATACTGATCTGCCTCTAGGAGTATAAGGCTGATTCATGTGTGGTGAATTTAGATATTAAAATACTTTAGAAAAGTATGCCACAGAGCAAATGATTTATAAATAGAACACCCACAGATGTTCTCAATTAGAGCAGTTATCTTAACTAAGATAAACTGTATTGGTAACCAATTCGCTCCTCCCCGTTTCCCCTAATATCCTTTTCTTCTCACAGAATGTGTTCCAGGTCAGGATAGGCATATTAGAAATATCCCAGGCCCTGCTTAGAATGATACAAAAATTTTTTTCCAACATCAACCAAAATTTACACATAGTAACACTAATTGCAACCATCATCAAAAATAGTACACAAATGATGCAAAATAGAAGGCATGTTCCTACTTCCCTGAAGACAATCCATGTCAATGTTTAATCCACTCTAGAGTTTCAACTGAATTAGAGGCCAGGAGTGGGTTAAATTATCTAGATCCAGCCCAGAATGTCAGCTTCCCAGCAAACATGATGGGAAAACTAACAAAAAAACAAAGTTCTTCTTTACTGTACTGTCTACCCAAAATTTAATTTTATTGCTCAGCATAGCCATTCTTCTAAAAAAGACAACAGACCTTGGAATGTGTGATTTGTTGTGGCTAATAAATGGTCAGTTCAAACAGGGAAAATATTCTTTGGCTGGGAACAAAAGCTGCGACGGCTTTTGGCAGTTTTCAACTTTTCACTCTGTCAGGGAAAATATGCACACATCCAGGGAAAATGCCAGTGAGTTTACAAAAAAATAAATAAATAAGTTTGAATGTTTAATAGAAGGAAAGTTCTTTGGGACAGTTGCTGAGATTTTTTTTTTTAACAGAAGTACCACTGCTCTAATTTTGCCAAGAATAATTAGGAAACCTCATTCTAGGCCATGTAAACTGGCTCTGGGAAACAAAATGCCTCCAGCATATGGAAGGAGTTTTGCCTTGGTCTGAATTACTTGAGAGCTTAACTTTTCTTACAAAATATAATCTACAACAACATAGGACATTATAGATATAAATTATAAGACTTCTTAATTTTCTAAGTAATTCTTTTATATACTTTGTCAACATATTTTTATTATCTTTCTAAATTTTAACCACCAGTTCCAATGGATTACTTCTCTATGACATGTTGAGAAATGAATTAGCAATTCTTTTCACTAGGTTAAAGCTCATGAGTTTTTTGGGGGGCGATGGTGGCATTAACTTAAAGTCACCATATATTTCAAAGATTTGATAGGAATGAAAACAGTTTAGTCAAGCATGCTTCTTCACACCTACAATCTCAGCATTCTGGGAGGCTGAGGCAGGAGGGTCACATGTTCAAACCCAATCCAGGCAACTTGGCAACATAGTGAGAGCTCGTCTTTAAAAAAGTAATAAAAGATCTGGGGATATAGCTCAATGAGACGCCCCTGGGTTCAAACTCCAATACAAAAAACAAAGCAGAATAAGGTTGAGGATGTAAGAGTGGTAATGTGCTTGTCTAGCATGCTCAAACTCTTGGGTTCAATCCCTGGTACTGAAAAAGAAAAGAAAACAAAGCAGTTTGCATCAGAATATTAACCTAATCCAAAACCAATTGTCCATTTATGCCTTTGAATCATGCCATGATTCAACAAAGAAAGACCATGAGAAGAAGAAGCAGCTGAAGCAGACGGAAGAGGTTTGCCTACATACATTTTTTTCCAACCTTACTCACAATTCCACCTAGTCCTTGACAATCTCAAAATGAAAACAAAGGTTTCAAAAAAGAGATCATAATTGCAGTTTATCTCTAGTATCTCCATTTTATTATCTAAGTACAGTACTTCTGAATTTCAACTCAGAAAAAAAATAGTATTATAGTTTATATATTCCAGCATCAAAAACCAAAACCTCTCTACTGCCATCCACAATCTCATACCAAATGTGTTATTTAGCTCTGCCTGAGGCAGGAAGGCAGGGTGTGGCAAAGCTCGTTGGGGGAATAAGCGTCACCAAATCCCAGGACACACACGCCGAATAATTCTCAGGACCTTATTTGTAGACTTCTCACAGGTTCCCATGACATGTGAAAAGCATAAGAGGAAGTGACTCCACTGAAAGTCCACTATGGTGGCTTTCTTCATGGCAGGCCATCCTATCTCCTCAAAAGTATATTTTTTATTTTTTATTTTTTTCCTGTCTTCTACTCAGCCCACCTTGCTCTGCAGAACCAGTTTCTCCATTACACTTCACTTATATTTTCCCTACCTCAAAAAAACTTTGTCAGTGTTTTTGATTGTTTCATTCAATTCTTTCTTTGAGACAGAAAGAACCTGGAAACCACCTCTAGAAGTAGACTACCTGGTAATATTTATTTGGCTTAACCAGCCAGGAAACCCAGGGAAGATTCTCGGGTCACGTGTTTTGATTTATCTCTAAAATGCCACAAGTGTATTTCGCTAGGTTTTTGTTTCTGTCTCCCTCTCCTTCTCCCTCTCCATCTCCTTCCCTGTCTCCCTTTCCATCTCTCTCTTCCTCTTCCTCCCTCTCTCTCTCTTTATCTCTCTCTTTCTCTCCTGAGTTGAGAATCTGGGAGACTTTTTCTCATGGCACCAGGAAAAGCTTCCTAGTCCACGTGGGATAGGAGAAGGGAATGTATGGTCTTTGTTTTTCTCTCAGCTACAACAGACTTTTTTTCTCTCACTTTTGCTCACTATCTGTGAGTGTGAGTTAAGTATCCAGAGAGCTTGCTATTGAATCATTTTGGTGCCATGTGAGCGATTTAGAGTTTGAGATGCCTTATTGTCCATGTATTTGTTTGCCATACTTTGCTATCCTTTTTGGAAATTAGCCTGGTCTCTGCCTACTCCTGCTTGCAAATGACTTCGTCTTTTGGATTATTGTTTTGGTCCAGAGCACCAGTCCTATCTTGCCACATGGCTGAGTACCACGTAGCCTTGTCATGCAGCTAGTGTCAATAGCCACTTTTTTCCTTTTTCTCTTTTTACCAATTGGCCTTATAAACTAAGCCTCTGATTTAAGAGAATATGTGGGTTTCCTCCCTCTTTTCTTTTTACTTATTTTAACCAGCACAATGTCTTTCCATATGAAACAGAAAAAAATCCCATGGCTTTAGCTCGTTGGGGCCAGCAGTAGCTGAGTCAGGGCTGGCTCACTCAACTCCCTGTGAGTCCCAGGCAGACACCTCGAGCTATCACTTCCTGGCTAGACTTTGTTTTTATCCTACCAAAATTCAGGTAATTTAGAAACATATGCCAGGTGGTCTGAGCAGAAAAAGTGAACAGTCTTTAAAGTGTAACTAAAGTTTGAGTATAAGAAGCAGGGCCATTGAAAAGATTATATGTCTGCATATTTTTGTATATATATATATATATATATATAAATACACACACACACACACGAGACAACTATACTACAAATCCCTGTTAGTTCATTAAAAAAAGTATGCATTCATTGTTCAATTGTTTGATAACTTTTTTCATGCTTTTATCTTGTAATCTGAACAACTACTTTGAAGATAAAATATACAGTATATTAACCGGTGTTAATCTCCTGTTATTTTGTTTTGAAATTCTCATCATTTTTATTCTTTTGTTTGTTTTTTAAAGGAAAAAAAAGCAGCACCATTGTCATTCTTAAGGAAAAATAAGTTTCTATCTCTACTACCTTAAACAAAGTACCAAAGCTTTTTACTTTCAGGGTAAATGCCAGAGATATTTTTCCCCAGTGGCTTCACTCTGCTTAAGTAGAGTCATCAAGTGACTCAATTGGGTGGCTAAGGGAATTCCATGGGAGAAGAGGGGTGTCCACCCTGATCTCATGCAGGAGTAGATAGGGTCAGCAGGTGGTTCAGCATCCTTCTCCCTAAGGAGTTACTGAGCCGCAATATGGAGACAAAAAACCCACTGGGACTTTCTTCTATGCTTCTGTGAAAAATGTTCTCATTATCTTAGGTTTGGACAGAGACATCTATTCAGTCAGTGCTAGAATTTCACAAGTGTAGGGCTCTCAGGTCTCTTCGTTCTGGATGAGATTCCATTTTGAAGAACTAAGACCTAGTTGTCCATTGATAGGCCCCAAGACAAGCCATGGGAAACCCCTTAGACCTCATCATGAGAATTCTACTGACTTTACCACTAAGCCATATCTTTGGTGAATGGGAGAGGTTTGATCCTGACAGTTTAAAACAGGAACAGCTTATATACTATTGCAACATGGTTTGGGTTTAACATAAACTGGAAAATAGAAAAGATAGGTAGAGGATGGCACTTTATGCTATAAGACTACTCTTCAGTTATGTTTATTGCTTAAAACATACAAAGTAGAATAAAATTTCTTATGTTTGGCTATATAAGACATCCACCTCATTAACAAGACTGTCTTTTTCATGGCAGATTCATATGCAATTCTCCCCGAAATTCCAGGAGAAATTAATTGGTTCTCAGTTTTAGATTCAATAGATGCATTTTTTTCCATACCTCTGCATCCAGACTTCCAGTTCCTGTTTGCCTTTGAATGGGAAAATCCCATTTCAAGAGAAAAATAGCAGTACACTTGGACAACTCTCCTGCAGAGGTTTACACAATACTCATCTTTTTGCTTGGATGAAAAAGACTTAAGGAGCCTAAAACTTAAACAGGAAACCATCCTACAGCATATAGATGATATTCTAGTTTGCAGTTCAGTTTGGGAGTAACTGTACCACTAACTATAACACTACAAAATCTCAACTTTCTCACTAAGAAGGAATATAAAGTCTCCAAAAAAGGCTCAGATTTTTCTCCAAAGGGTTCAATATCTTGGATATGTTCTTACACCTGGGGAATGGCAGCTGTCCAAGAACCAGATCTAGAGTACCTGTACTCTTGGGCCTCCTGCCACCAAACAATAATTTTGTTTCTCCCAAGGAATGACTGGCTTTTCTAGATTTGACTATCTAATTTGGGATTAATAGCAAAGCCTCTATACAATGCTGTCAAAGGCCCTGAGTCTATTCCCCTAGAACGGACAAAAGTGACCCAAAAGCAAGCTCTGGAAAAACTTTGTGAAGAGACATCTGAGTCCTGACTAGTATAACTGCCAGTGGTGCTTATGCAAGTTCATAACATGCCCAAAGCCAAGTTTACATTTGACCCATTTGTGATGCCATATGAGAGGCCATTTCTGTCCTCTGATAATAGACCCATGAGACTCTTACAGTACCTCATTAATCTGAGCCACGTGCAGCAGATAATCCAAATGGGTAGGAAGTGTCCTGCCAGTTCCTGGCCCAAGGGGCCCACCTAGTGTCCACCATGAAGACCAAGTACTCACAAAAGCTTGGAGAGAAAATCAATTAAAGTTGGAATGGAGGGAATCCCTTTCAGTGATCACAGCCTCTGCAGTAAAAGTGGGAGACATAGACAGTTGGATTCATCTTTCTAGAGTAAAGCCAGTTCCACTTGAACTGTCTGAAGAATGAGATCACCCAAAAGGAAAATCTACTCTTGTGAGACTATGGAGACTGGTTTTTATGTTATTTTTATTTTTTCTCCTCTTTTATTCGGCCCAAGCTCAATCTACAGAGCCAGTTTCTCCCTTACTTTCAATTTTACTTTTTCCTTCCTCAAATAAACTTTGCCATCATTTTTGCTAGTTTCATTCAGTTCTTTCTTTGAAAGGGAAAGAACCTAGAAACTACCTCTAGGAGACTACCCAGTAACATGGCCACACCTTCATGGTAAGGTTCAGTCTATGCTTATTTGCTCAATGCTCACTTCATTTTAAATTTCTTCATGCCTTCAGTGACAATTGTACTATAGTAAGGCACAAAGATCTGGTAGCCCCAGGAATCCCATGTGGCATACGGGTAAAACCTTGGCTTTGATTGCAGGTGAGAGGTAATTTGGTGGTCACACCTTAGTTTCCTATAAATACTTTCTACATTACAAAGGGTGCTACAATCTGTGTAGCTAAAGTCAGATCAAGATAGACATGCCTGTTCAAGGTTCAGGAAAAGGCATAGGAACTGCCAACACTTGGCTTCCTCCAGCCAGTCCCATTGACTCTACTCCACAAGGAATTTGTGACTATAAAAAACTGAAAAGTAAACAAAGAATTGGACAATCATTATTCAGGGCCCAGATTTGTCCTGCAAAGGGCTTTCTGTTGATCATACAAAATCTAATAGAGAATAGTTTCCAGAGAAATCAAATTCCTCTTTCCATTGTCCATCTAAATTCATTCAAAACTATGAAGTGCTATCATCTATTTTTTAAAAGACTCCTTTTTAATAGTGATCATTCATTTTCCTTTTTAAAGCACTAACACATGACTTCCCGGGTGGGAAATGACAAATGCCAGAGAGAAAACTTAATAGTGTCCCTAAGGAAGAGAAAAAACTCACAGGAATTGCAGTAACCATTCTATTCCTACCATGCAGTTGAAGATGAGAATGTATTTCGAATGTTTATGAACTGAGTAATTTCATTTGGAACTGCTTTTTAATTATAATAGACCTTTTTTTTTCATGTTTCCATTCTGATCCATAGCATTACATGATCATTCTAAAATAGTAACTCAACGAGATCTTCAACTCATTGTGTACATCTCATACTAGAAGGTCCACTGGGTGATTGAATTCATTTTATTGCCTAAAGCAAGCAGAATAAAAAAAAAGAGAGGGAAATTCAGTTGTGGTCAGGAAGATTCTTTTAAAAGGAAAAAAAATATGTTAAAGAAATAGGGTGCCTACAGGGATATAAAACTTGCTGAGAAATTTATAGCAGCTAAATCATCTGCATCAAGTCAGGTAAAGGTTGTTCCAAAAGCAAACATACAATTAAATAAGCAAGGCTAAATACAATATACTATCATTACCTATAGTCAATGTGTTGCGCACTGGGTCTCCAAACTCGTTCATCCTATATACCTGCTATTTTGGACTCTTTCACCTACATCTTCCCATTACTTCTTCTGACCCCAAACTCCCCTACCTCTACTCCTGATAACCACTGTTTCATTGTCTATCTCTGTGTATTTGAGCTTTTTTAAAATTATTATTGCTCCACATGAGAATGAGATCATGTTGAATTTTTCTTTCTATGTCTGGTTTATTTCACTTAACATAATGTCCTCCAGGTCTATTCATGTCGTGGCCAATAGATACAGGATTCCCCTGCCCTGCCACCGCCTTTTTTAACCCAGGGACTGGAGAGCATAGGAGCGTGCAATGAGTAACTATGTGAGATGACATATAAGTTAATTTGTTCCACTGTAGTAACCAGTTATCAAATATGTATCTTAATACATCATGTTGCATACCTTAATAAATAATAAAATTTACTTTTTTTAACCAAAAATCAAACTCGTGACCTTGTGGTTGCCAAGCTGGTGCTGTGCCCCTGAGCTATATCCCTGCTGAGACAGGAAGATCAAAAACTTGAATGCAATCTGGACAATTAAGCAATTTAACAAAACCCTGTCTCAAAATAAAAAAGGACTGGGGATGTATACCTCAGTGCGAAGGCCTTGGGTTTAATCACCAATATCATCAGAAAAAGAGGAAAGAGAAAGACAGAGAGAGAGAGAGAGAGAGAGAGAGAGAGAGAGAGAGAGAGAGAGGAAAGAAAATAAAAGAAAGAAAAAAAGGAAGGAAAAAAGAGAAGGAAATAAAAAAGAATTATGTCACACAGTTTGTTCAATTTCTATTTGATTTAGAAGAATCTCGATCTTTAATGATCATAATTGTTTCTACAGAAATAAATTTTTAATTTATTTGTGCACAAATGTTAATAATCAGATAAAAGTTTCTTTCTTTATCCTAATTTTATTGTATTTTATTGTCATGTTCCTTTAGATGCATCACATAAAACATCTTTCAATTTAGAAAAATTTTAGATGCTATTTTTGCTCTGTTATCCATTAAAAGTTAATTTCATTTTTATTTTCCCATTCTAGTTTTGTTTTATGGTTTAAATTTACCTTACATGTTCAAATTCTGGCCTCAAATTTCAAGATCATTTCATTTGTTCCATACTTTGCAATGTTTCCAGTAAATACTTTACAGCTAACAAAAAAAAGTGTCATTGTGTTTGGTTAACTATTAAACACTAGTGTTTCTAGAATATCATCAATGTTTTATATTGGCTGTCACTCTTTTCTGCTAATTAGGACTAATAGTTCTCTTATTGGTTAGAATATTTTTCCAATTCTAGTAATTTTATGTGTACTTTGCATTAGTAAACTTTTGTATTTTTTCAATCAAGAAACTAAGTACTTCCATCACAAATATCTTTACTGTCCATGATTTGTCTTGAGGATTGATTATAAAACATCAGACAGTAGTAACAACTATATATTGCCTTTGCACTTTAGGTCTAGTTTTGACAGGTTCATTTTTTATTCTATGAAAAATTGCAGTCATTAATCTGAATCAGATCATTTTCTGGAAGCAAATATTCTGACAATATGGATAGAAAGGCACTTCCTGAGTCACCTTTCAAGACAACACAACTCTACAGCTGTATTCATATAACTGATAAATTCTGGGAAGGCAGAGCTTCTCATCTGGCAGCTTGGAGAGTTGCATTTTCTGCTTAAGAGTAAGAAGTTTGATGTGAATATTTTTGTCATTTGTTCTCATTATTTTGATCAGTATTTCAACCTGTCAAATTAAATAACAATCAGAGAAAAGGAAGGGGGCAAGAGAGGGATAGAGATAATGTTCTGGGAATAGCAGAACAATGCAATGGGAATATATATGTCTTAGGAGAATACATGAGGTGCAAACATAAACTATGATGAATAAATTCTTTTAAATATATTACACTAAAACACACATTGTCATTAATCTTCCTCAAAAATACTTCCTCTCACTTCAAGCGCACTTATACCATAGTTCTTGCCACTTTCTGAAGCAATTCTGGAAATGCTCTTTTTTAGGTATATTTAGTTGCACTGTCATGGCTACCCCTATGTCCTTAATGGATTCAAAATGTTTACCTTACTTGGTTATTTTGATTTGAGGAAAACCAAGAAGTCTCATGGTGCCAGATCTAATGAACAGGGTGGACGAGGACACGCCATAATGCCTCTACAAGCCTACTTGTGCCTTGAATGACACTCAGTGGCAGCGTTCACTGTATTTTTTATCACTCTTTGTAAAGACACTTACAAAAGAGCAGTTACAGAGGTGCTTCAGAAAGTGGTAAGAATAATAGGACAAGAGAAAGAAATAAAAAGAATAAAGACAGGAAAGGAAGAAGTTAAACTAGCATTATTTGCAGATGACATGATACTCTACCTAGAAGATTCCAAAAATTCCACCAAGAGACTTCTAGATTTAATAAACAGATTTAGCAACGTAGCTGGTTACAAAGTCAATACTCAAAAATCAATAGCATTTTTGTACACAAATAATAATCTCACTGAGAGAGAAATTAGGGGAACAATGACTTTTACAATAGCATCCAAAAAATGAAATATTTAGGAATCAATCTAATGAAAGTTGTAAAAGATCTCTATACTGAAAACTATGGTACTCTGATAAAGGAGATTGAAGAGGATATTAGAAGACGGAGAGATATTCCATGCTCTAATTATTTGTAATCTATTCTTCACCCCATGCAAACACAAATTTTCCAGCTCTTCTTGCTAATCGGTGCAGTGACCCTCGGCCCTAAGCAGTGTTGCTGTGTTCCAGCTGGCACCCAGTGGCTGGTGGGACGGGATGGCTCCCTAGATTCTTGCTCATCCTGTGACACAGGATTTAAGCTACTCCTCAGTCTAGGACCAGTTCCAGCTTCCACTTCCAGAGCTCAGACCTGAGAATAGAAAGACAAAGTCCACAGAGGGCCAACCTTTTTCAGTTCTGCACTTATGAAACTTGAAGAAAGAAATCCACATCTTGCAACCTTCCTCCATTTTCAGAATTCATTAGAAGCCAAGCTCCAAAAACCATAAATAAATATTCTTTCAACATTTACCACTGCAAACTGTATGCCTGTGTAAATCTCAGATATGTCTATTACTTGTCACTTTCTAGTTTAGTGGCAGCTGTCATAAGACTGGAAGAGCCCTCAAGTTAGTATCTCCTGTCCAGGCTCTCCATTAATAAATTATTCATGTAGCTTGGATAAATCACCTTGCAGGTCCTTCCCAATGTGTTAGCTGGTTTACTATTCACAGTAAGATACCTTTAAAGCTGTTATCATTGCCTCCAATTTTAGAAGCAGAAACTGAGACATAAGGAGGATAAATAACTGCATTTCACTTTGTTAGGCTGTGAGTAGACACAGAGATCAGGTAGCCATCCTCTAAGATTGAGCTTTTATCCCTACTCCAGCTATTTGGAATGAGGTGACAAATAGAAACTAATTTCTCTTATGGTCTGAAAGGCCAGGTCGAATTCATTAAATCACTGACCTGGGAACTGACCCGAGTTTCATTCTATTTAGCTGAAAGACTAAGCTAGTGTGACACCAGCTAATTGTACTTTGACTCAGGTTAAAGAGGAGCTTGCAAATATTTCCAGATTGTTGGACCATCGTCTTAGCTCCTGGCCACTCTGGTGGGGGAGGGGAGGTGGTGGCTGGTGTGCTGAATTTGCTGTGTCTTCTTGAGGAGCCACATGCTGATTCAGTGCTCAGTCACCGGGCAGCGTTTCCATTCAGAGCGCACTAAATTCTCATATGTTCTAGTGAGGCGAGGTGAAATCTCCAGACATTCTCACTGGAATGACAGCTTTATTTTGATCAGGGTTTCTTTCCAGAGTGAAAAGAAAGATATGTTATAAAAACTGTTTAAAAATGGATTTTTTATACTATGGTTGGAACTATTAGCTCAGTACAGTGCCACGATTTGGGTTGCTGTCTCCACAGGCTGTTTACCAGTGAATCTAGAGAAAACCCCAGAAGTGGACTCTTTTTTTTTTTTTCAGTGTGAGTGTGTTTCTGCCCTTCTTTTGGGCATGGTCTTGTTCTGTTCTCTTTTTTGTCTCTTTTGGCTTTCTTTTCCCTCAGTCTTCTGCAGTGGTTTCCCTAAGTTGGTGGGACCCATCTTTGTTCTCCAACCTACTTACAGTCTCTTTCTCTTTTCCTACTTTCCTGCTTTTTCTTAAATTCATTTTGGGTCCAGATCCTTGAGGACAGAATTGATATTTTGTGAACCTAAGTACTATATATGATTGTTTTGCATTCTGTTGTATGGTTACAAATTCAGTTTATATGGTTGGGGGTTGTAAATCAGGGGTTGGATTAGTTTACTCTTTTGTTGGCTGTGTTTGGTGCTGTGGGTGCCACTGCAGCCAGAGTTAACTGGATTGAACTGGATAGCTGTTGGCCTTGATAGTCCAGGACTGGGGTTGACTGGGGGTCACAGAGAGAGCTGGGGCATGGTACCAAGGAACTAGGGACTGGGCTAGGTGAACAGTGGGTTCTCATCTCTGACAAACCTAGGACATGGGATTTTCTAACAGACTTGGAGCACAGGAACCAGTTTTACCTGGAAGATATCTCCGGGAAGTGCTCATCACCTGGAAGTCCTTAATACCGCCATTAAAATAACCCACTGCAGGTAACTAGCAGGTATCACTTTAGGAATTAAACTAAAAAAGAAATGAGAAGACACTTAAACAGTTCACAACCCCAGACACCCAGTTCACCAGCAATGAGGCTGGAAAATCCGAAAGCCACCTATGAGGTTTCTTCGAAGTGGTAACAAAGCAATTGAATGAGGCTCTGGAGAAAAACAAATCAGAAATAATCTCTGAAATAACTACAGAGATTGTCAAAATATACACCATGCTTAGTGATGTTAGAGCAGATACAGACAAAAAAATAAACGAGCTTAAGCAAATTATGAAAGGACAACAAAGGAAGCAAATGGATTCCATAAAGCAGATTCAAGCAGATATCTAGGAGAACAGAAACTCCATTGAAAGTATTCAAAGCAGATTAAGCCAATGTGAGGACAAGCTCTCAGATACTGAAGACAGCCTCGCAGTTCGTAACTAGGAAAAGAGTCTTCAAAACTAGCAAGGGAACATGAGAAATCAATCCAGCAGTTGCTTGATGAGACAAAGAAAAATAACAAGATTAATTGGAGTCAGTGAATGAGCAGGAGATATTACAAATGACATTAAAAACGACCTTACAGACATCGTGTTGGAAAACTTTCCTGGTAGAGAAAAAGAATTTTACATACAAATAAGTGAGGCATATAGAACTCCAATAATGATAAAAAAAATTCTACTTCCAGGCATATCATAGTCAAGATTCCAGAAATTCAACACAAGAATAAAATTTTAAAATCTGGTAGGGAAAAGAAACAAATCACCTATAAAGGAAAGCCCATCAGAATTACAGTGGACTTCTCAGCACAAACTCTCAAGTCAAGGAGAGCTTGGAGTGAAGTACTCCAAGTTCTAAAAGAAAACAACTTTCAACCCAGATTGATGTATCCCACAAAACTATCTTTCAAAACAGAGGGAGAAGCAAAATACTTCCATGATAAAGAACAGTTGAGGAAATTCAGGACCACTAAACCAGCACTCCAAAATGTTTTGAAGGACATTTTAGAAAGGGATGATAAGTATTATAGCTCCACGAACCCCAATAGAAGGAATCCACCACGAAAATGGCAAATAACATGATAAGGATAAGTTAATATGTATGAGTTTAAACCATAAAATGTTAATGGTCTTAACTCACCAGTTAAAAGACATAGTCTGGCAGAACAGATCAAGAAGCAAGATCCAACAATATGCCATATACAAGAAACATATTTTATTCAAAAAGATACCCATAGTCTGAAAGTTAGAGGATGGAAAACAATACTCCGTGCAACAGGAGTCCAGTAAAAAGCAGGGGTAGTTATTCTATTTGCAGATAAAGTTAATTTTAAGCCAAGACTGATTAAGAGAGACATAGAAGGTCACTATGTATTGGTAAAGGGATCAATCCAAGAGGAAGAGATAGCAATCATAAATATATATGCAACAAATACTGGTGCACCCAGTTATGTAAAACAATTATTAATGCACATGAAAAATCAAATAAGTCTTAATGCAATTGTACTGGGAGACCTCAATACCACTCTGTCACAAAAAGACAGGTCAACTAGACTTTTTGGGATCTTCTAGGTAGAGTATCATGTCATCTGAAACAAAATCTATGTATATAAAAAATTAGTTGTGATAGTCAGAAAAAAAGAATTTTGAGTGAAATGTAATTTTCTCAGGGTCACCTTCAGATTTTATTTTTAATGCAAAATGTTCATTTGAAAACAATTCTGTCAATAATTTGTTAGATAATGTTTCATGTCTATACTTTTTTATCTTAAATAATTTTTGGGAATATCCCATATGCTGCTGATTGTTACTGTTTTGTTGGTTGGTGTGCAATTGTTATGCTTTGATTTCTTATTTTCCTTTTGTTTAAAATAAAAAAAAAAATCTAAGTACTCACTCACAAAGTGAACATCTCCACATCCTACATTTGCCTTAAATTCTCAAAATGACCTTAAATCTTTAGCACTCTTGTTCAGATCCTGAACCTTCAGTGTTGTAACAAGAGAGCAGCTGAAAAAATAAAATGGACACACAATTTTTTCAATACCATTGTTTCCATTAAAGTACTGGAGAAAGGGCAGAAACTTGAAATACCAATGGAGAGAGTGATGATATGCGTGGGGCTTTTCGCACATTCTTCGGCATCCAGTCTCCAGGGTTAATGTGTACATTTTAGGGTAAAAGTTCTGGCAGAGATGCTGAAATTTAATAGCCTTCCAAGTGGTGCCACTGCTCTTGTGATTAGTAAAGAACTAACTAATGAAACATTTCTCCATAGCTAAAATTATTATTGGTATTATTATTAGTAGTAGTTGTAGTAATATTAACACTGGCTGGATAAACCCCCTTCTTCCCTGCCAAATGTCTACAGCCAATTCCCAAATG
Source organism: Dasyprocta punctata (assembly GCA_004363535.1). Taxonomy (NCBI): domain Eukaryota; kingdom Metazoa; phylum Chordata; class Mammalia; order Rodentia; family Dasyproctidae; genus Dasyprocta; species Dasyprocta punctata. The sequence goes on from RJWM01004133.1 coordinate 35,618, forward strand.
TGCTACCTTATATGTAAAAAGAACTTTTCAGATGTGATTAAATGAAGGATTTAGAGCGGGAAGTTTATTCTTAACTATCCAGGTAAGATTCATTATGCTTCCTTTGGTAGCCTCTGCTACCCTTCCTCTCATGAGGCAGCTGTTTTCTGTTCTTTACCTCTTTAATAATGTATTTTAAGAATATTGTCTAAATAGAGTCATGCAGTAGGTAATATTTCAGATTCCCTTTTTCACTCAGCTGATTCCCTTGACCTCCAGCCAAAGGAATGTATCAGTGGTTTGTACCTTTTGGTTGCTGAGTAACATCCATGGGGTAGACAAGACAGTTTGTTTCACCGTTCACCTACTGAAGTGCATTTGATTTCAGTTTGAGACATTTGTGTACAGGTATTTTTGTGTGCATTCATTTTTATTTCTTCAATATAGATGCCCAGTACAAGAGTTGCTATGTTAGTGGTAAGTAGGAAGTAGAGGTTGTTTTGTAGAAAATAATCACGCTTCTTTCCAGAATTGTAACATTTTACATTTCATAAGCAATGTATGAAGGACCCAGTTCACCTATATCACTGATACTTAGTGTTACCATAATTTTAAATTCTGGTGTAAAAATCATGTAAATGTATTTGTATAAATCTATTTTGGGGTTATCTGTTCTATTCATTGACCTGGATACCTACCTCTCATTCAATATCACATTGTTTTGACAATTAACATTTCCCTAGATTGATTTTTTTTTTTTTTGAGACAGGCTCTGACTATGTAGTCCAGTTTAGCCTTGAACTTGCAGGCAATCCTCCTCCTTCATCCTCTCTAGTGCTGGAATTATAGGTGTGTGTCACCATGCCTGGTATCCTAGACTGATTATTTCTCCTTTATTCTCTTTCAAAAATATTTTTGTGCTTTTTTTATGTTCGGGTCATGCATCTTTCCATGTAAAATCTAGAATAAACTTGTCTATGTCTGCAAAATAAATTTGCTAAATTTTGATAGCTGTTACACTGAAGAATGCTGTTGATATTTTGATTGGAATGGCATTAAATCTGTGTTTCAGTTTTGGAAGTACAGTCATTTTGACTATATTGCTTTTGCCTATCCAGGAACTGGCTATCTTTCCATTTTCTGATTTCCCTGTCAGTCTCTTTTTTCAGACTACTATAGTTTTTATCTACTAGGAAACAGTACCTTTCATCAAGAAAAATTAAATACTTAGGAATTAACCTAACCAAGGAAGCAAAAGATATTGTTTCCCTAATACCATTTTCCTTCTTTGACTGCACATAATTTTTAATCTCTATTTTATTTAACCCAATGTATCCAAAGCATCATTTCATCATACAACCATATAAAATAGTAATGACATTTTATCTTTCTTTTATTTTTGTATTATGTCTTCAAAATCTAATGTACATTTCACCCTTTCCTGTATATCTGCTGACTACCTTTCACGTGCCCAAATGCACATTTGGTTAATAAACATTAAATGGATTAGTATGGATCTAAACTACTCACAATGGTGGCAGTATATTATCTGTTTAATTAAGAACAAAGCTTTCTCACTTCCTAAAATTTAGGTCCATTGATGAAAAGAAATAGAAAAGTCATGTTTCAATTGTTTTTTGTTTGTTTGTTTGGTTGGTTTTTTGTTGTTGTTGTTGTTACCAGGGATCAAACTCACAACCTTGTGGCTGCCAGGCAGATGCTTAAGACACTGAGCTAAATCTCTGGCCCTATTTTTTGAGACAGGGTCTCACTATGCAGTTCAGGCTGTCCTTAAACTCACTTTGTAGCCCAGGCTGGTCTCGAACTCACAACAGTCCTCCTGCCTCAGCCTCCTGACTGCTGGGATTAAAGATGTGCGCCACTACACCTGGCTGTCATGTTTCAATTGGAAAGTTACTTTTGTGACCTTTTAAAAAATATTGAATATTTTTCTCATTCACTGTGGAACTTAGGGACAATTGTTTATATCTCACTCATAAAACAATCGCTTTGCATACCTAATGTTTTGATACATGTATATATGGTGGATTGATTAAATCAAGCCAATTAACATATGCATTATCCATGTACTCATCATTTTTTCTTTGTGGTAAGAACACATAATCTCATCAACTTTCAAGACTATATTACGTGTTAACTACAGTCACCATATAGTACAATTGACAAACTTATTTTTCCTGACCAATGGCAATTTTGTATCCTTTGACCAGCGTGTTCCAATGCTGGTATCCCCATTATGTTTATTTATTTATTTTTTTTATTTTTTATTTTTTATTTTTTGCAGCACTGGGGATTGAACTCACAACCTCACACCTACCAGGGCAGGCACTTAAGCCACTGAGCCAAACTCCCAGCCCTGGTTTTTTGAGTCGAAACGGAGATTTTTTAGCGGGTTCCAGTATTCATTTTTCACATTCTCAGGTTTCTGCAGTTCTAAATTTGCCAACATGTGTGACTTAGCACTGTCTCTTAATTTTCCTGGAAGTTTTAGAGAGCGCAATAGAAAATAGTGCTTCTGCTTGATTTATTAATTATCAACCTAGAGAATACCAGATGGTTGTGTCTGGTATTTTTGCCTTATTTTTTAGGAAGAACACTAGCTTAAAATTTTTAGGCAAAATGCTTAATTTCATTGTCTAACTCTTTTATCTCTTTCCCATTAAGATGTTAAGATAATCATACAAATGTTATAGATTGATGGTAATGAGCTGTAAATTCCTAAAGAGTTTGAGATTATTCACTTAAGCTATAACCGCCTTTTTTCCAAACCCAGCTACCGTAACCAAGTTATTTCCATTATTTGGCAAGGATAAAAATACCAATTTTGTCTGGGTCATACATCAAAAGGAATTTAGGGCACTGAACAAAGAGTATTTTCAGATACATGCTCTGTTTTTACTTTAATTTTCTTTAATTCTTATTCTTAGTAATTAAAAAACAGATTGGTCTAGACTCATTGTTTATTTACTGCTACCTTTCTTTTCTTTTTTTTTTTTAAGATAAATTCCTTATTTTATAAGTAAAAAACCCTAAGCTTTAAATCCTGGAGTAATGCCAATAATGAGATACTTAGAGGCTGTGTATTGATCTTTCAGAGTTCCACAACACACTCACTGATAGTGAAGTTTCACATGATAAAAATTAATCACTCTGCAGTTATCTTAGCTTGAAAGATACACTTTTAGGTAAGGATGCTTGGTGCTTACCATAAAATATGGGTTCAAGATATTTATTAATATAAAATGAAATATTCTCTTGCAGATATTATTTAAATTTTATCATGAGTTAAGCAAACTTTCCTATCCCTTCCTTTTTAAATTTATATTCCTCTCTACTTTGTTCCTTCCTTTTTTATTTTGTCCTTTTCTGAAGATGAATCATCAATACACTAGATTCTTATTTATGATAAACACAAGATGTACAAACATTTCACTTTGTGTTCATTTTCCAAAATCTGTATCTTCCTGCCTGATTATGTTTGAGTTACATTTTAACAAGGTCTCTCAATCCAGGTCAGCCCCTTGGGTTTGAAATGAGAGCCCATAGTCTTCAACTGCTTTGTAAGTCTGCCTAGGGGTTAAAAAGGAGGAAGAAGAAGGAAAAAAATGTTACCGAGCCATGTTCTTAAGAAGGGTAGCAAATCTATATTAGGATTTCAAGTAAGGCCTCTATATGAGTCGGTCATTCTTCTCAGCCTTAGACTCACTTCCACATTTGATTCTAAAAAATTGTTGTTGGAAATTATGCTCATGCCACAGATAATTGCTGAGAACTTATTATGTGACAGGCACCATTCCAAAGCAAAGCGGACAAAGGGTACTTAGACTCATTGGAGGAGAAAAAGTGCTCTAAAAATAACCACAAGGTGTCTGGGAGTTCTAGTGAACAAAGAACAGATAGTTGAAACATGCCTGGGAACCATGCCAGTATTTGTTTATGCATAAACATTGATTATGACTGATTACTTTTCTGTCTTCTTCCATTAGAAGATTAGCATTAGAGGGATAGAGATTTTATCTCAGTCCTTTTTTAATTTATTGCATATAGACACATCAATGATTGGTAAACTGTTAATGAATTATTTAGAGATTTTCCCCCGTCACTTCAAAAAAAGTATAAAGTTCAGTTAAACTGAGATTACGACAATGAAGCAACAATTAATTCACAGACCTTCCATTAAAATCTAGTTTTAAAATTCAAAGTATATAATTAAAAAAGGAAAAATAAAATTCAAGCAAGTTATTTTTTGTGCTGATTTTTTGAATAGACTATATAATTTAAAGCAGTTTTAGGTTCATAATTGAGTGAAAAGGGCAGAGAGTGCCCATACACCTCCAGATACGTAAGCTTCCCTTGCATCCCCCTCACCAGGAAGGAACACAGATTGTAAGAAATTAACCCACACGGTCACATCGTGGTCTTTCAGCCCAAGTCCTTAGCTTGTATTAGGGTTCACTCTCGGTGCTGCACATTCTATGGGCTTTGAATAATGTATAATGAATAATGTTGAATGAGATATAATGGCGTGTGCCCTTAATTATCCTATCATGTAGAGGAGTTTCACACTCTAAAGTTTCTCTGTGTTTTGTCTGTTAGTCCCTCCCTCCCCATAAGCCTGTGCTTTTTTGTCTTTTCCAGGGTATAATGTAGTTGGGACTACACAGTATGGAGCCTTTTCCAATTGGTGTTTTTTAAATGTAGTATACATTTGTATTTCCTCCATGTCTTTACATGGCTTGATTTCTTGTTTGTATTTCAGTATTCCAATTTCAATATTCTGGATGTGCCACAGGTTCACTCATCTGTTGAAGAACATCTTGGTTGCTTCCAAGTTTTAACATTGTATGAATAATAAACCTTATATAATCAGGTTTTTGACTCCTTTGGATAAATACTAAGGAACACAACTGCTGTATTATATGATAAGAGTATGATTAGCTTTGTAAAATTTGCCAAACTATCTTAAGTGGCCTCCCAAATATTCCCACCATCAAAGAGTGAGAGTACCTGTTATTCAACATCCATGCCAGCATTTGGTGATGCCAGCATTTTGGATATTGGCCATTCTAATGTAGGGGATAGTTCCAGGATCCTGCATAAATAACAGAATCAATCCATGGATAGTCAGGTTCTTACACAAGTTGGTGTATAAAATCTGTGCACATCTTCGCAAGTATTTTAAATAATTTCTAAATTACTTGGGCTGGGGATGTAGCTCAGCGGCACAACCCCTGCCTAGCAAGTGTGAGGTCCTGACTTAGATTCTCAGTACCAAAAAATAAATAAATAAATAAATAAACAAATAAATAAAAGAAAGGTCTCTAAATTGCTTAATACTCAGTATAGTATAAATTCAGTTTAATTGTTATGATAATATAGTATAAATGCATTGTTTTATTGTATTGTTTAAAGAATAATAATAAGGAAAAAAGTCTGTACAAGTTTCATGCAGATGCATTTTTCTCCAATGCTTTTGTTGTTTTTTTTTTCAAAAAGTAATTTTAATACTTTGTGCCTGGATGAGCAGCGTCTTGAACTGTGACATTCCTGTATTCTTAAATATTTTGGCTATATAGTTGGTTGAATTCATGGTATGTAACATGGATGCAATAGTCAGAGTGACCTTTTAAAAATAAAAATTTAATTAGGTCCCTCCTTTGCTTAAAACTCTCAGACAATTTTCCATGATCCAAATGGCATTGAGATGACCTGTCCTTATCTATAGGCTGGGTCTGATGTGGTCCTCACCAGCCTCCCTAGTCTTCCTGTCTCCCCTGCTTATAGAACCCAAGTTCTTCCTTGTCCTAGGTGGTGACTTACTGCCCAGCAAGCTCAAACTTCTGATCTTTCTCTCGGTCCTCAGGTCTCCTCAGTGAGTCTGCCTGGTTCCCAAAGGTCAGTACTAATCAGTGGTTGTCACATCCACCATTGTTACATCTTCCTCTGTAGATGTCTTTCCAGCACTTTTCAATACCTGATATTATCTTGAAAAGTTATCTATTTACTTCTGTATTATCAATACCTGACTAAAACTATGCATCTTCCAAGAACTGTGATTTTATGGGATCATCTTCTTGTTTAGCAAATATTCTTGGTATGCAGTGAATATTTGTTGCAGAAATGAATAGGTAGGTAGTTGTTATAAAAATAAGAGAAATACAAAACCTCACAAAGTTGAGCATGGCATTATAAATTGTAGAAGACAGAAAGGGGAGAACATACCTAGATACACGGATACACGAAATAATTTGCATAATTCTTTGAAGAGAAAGTATTCTTGGATAGTTTCCTTTTGGTGGCTTTGGTAACCTTTTCTTTTAGCTCATGACAGACACAGGATCACCCAACACTCTGCCCATGAATGGACACTGAACCAGAGTTGTCTTTAAAGGTGATGTCCCTACTCAGGGGCACCATCAGTACTGTGTAGAATGGACTCCTTATCTTGAAGAGAATTTCATTTCTCCAACCTTTTTTTTTTTTTTGTGACTGGTTCTTGCTATGTAGTTCAGGTTGGCCTTGGACTGACTGTGTAGCCCTGACTGCCCTAGAACTCTCAGCAATCCTTCTGCCTCAGTCTCCCCAGTGTTAGGATTACAGGCCTATGCCACCACACCTGGCTTCCAATTTTTTAAATAATTTCTCAGGCTTTCTGGATGCTTTGCATGGTAATTCATGAGGCTGTTACTTTTGCTTTTTAACTTTTTATCTTGTCTGTAAAAAATTAATCTACTTGCTGATAAGCATAATAAACTCACATTGAGAAAGTAATTCTTTGATTAACAGCAAACTACAGAATGACGTACTAGGCATTTGTTGAAGAAAGACTTTTGGTGCCAATATAACTAAATTATGGATTTATGCTAATGATGGATGACAGATTGAAATAACATTTGGGCAGAACTGAATTGAACTTCAGTTCTTTGAGACGAACATTCATATTGCAGTAAAATAACTAAAAATCACAGCACTGCTCAGGCCATGTGATGGATCTCAGGTATGATTATAAGCTTTTTAGACTTGAAACTTGCCACAAATCTATATAATTAAGACAAAATCTACGATCTTGGTTTAAATGCTTGAAATTGGTTTGGTTTATAATACATATGTACTCTGAATAAGCTAAGTACTTTTACAGAAAATGGGGTTTTAAAAAGTACACAAAGTAATATCTGATATTTTTTACTATTCTTCTCTCATTCAGCTTTTTGATGGTCATCAAATTTGTAGTAATATATATATATAATGAAAATGTAAGATCAATTATTATAGATTTGTTCTTTGAAATGTGAATGTATGGGCATTGTTTGCTTTAAATGAAAAGCTTACTCAGATCCTAAATGAAGGCAAGATTGGCATTTTATTTTGCTGAGTTATTATTTGAAATTTTTTGCTACTGACCTATCAGAGACATTTAGTGTGTTAAAGATATTAAAATGTTAATATTTAATATTTACATTAATATTGTATCAATAGAAATATATTACCATAAATTATAAAATATGAAAATTTAAAATATTTAGTACTTTAATCACCAGAATAAATGTGTGAAATTTAAGAGAATAAAAGTTTCACTTTTCTTTTTTTCTCTCCTTTTACTCTACTGGGTTAAAAACTTTAGAATCCTTTACCCCATTGGTGGGAGTGTAAATTATTATAAACACTATGGAAATCAGTATTGAGTTTTCTCAAAAAACTAAACATAGAGCTACCATTTTGGTCAGCTATGCCACTCTTCCATATATATACCCAAAAGAATTAGAGTCAGCATACTGTAAAAAGATCAGAATACCCATTCTGTGTATTCCTGCCCAAGTCCCAGTAACTAGTTATGGAAACAGCCTAGGCGCCTCTCAGCTGAGAAGGCATATATATACAATGGAATATTATTTAGCCATAAAAGACAACAAAGTCATGTCATTTGGATGGAACTAGAGATTGTCATGTTAAGTGAAATAATCCAGAATTGGGAAGATGTTTCACAGGATCAGGAAAATGTTGTGCATTTTCTTTCATACATGATATAAGAGCGAAAAGCAAAGAGGGAAAGAGGAAGAGAGAAAGGAAAAAGGAGAGAGAGATCATGAAAGTAGAATAGAATCTTTTAGAGAAGATGGAGAGAATAGAAAATAAAGGGGAAAGAGAATGAAAGGCAAAGGGGATGGTGGTGAGTGAGATGATCAAAGCTCATTATATGCATGTATAAATATGCCAGAGTGAAGCTCATTATTTTGCATGTAATATGCACTAATGAGAAACTTTAGGTGAAACAAATTGAACAATATTTATTTGAGCAATGAACAGTTCATGAGTTTGACAGCACTCAAAGCTGAAAGAGATTCAGAAAGCCTTTCTGTAATAATGAGATTAGTGGGCTTGCATAGGCTGAACATGGAAGCTAAGTAGAGAATTCACCTGGTTGGCTATAGCTTGCCATCTCCCTTGAGTTAGCTTGGTATGCTCAGAGGGCCCTAGTTCTGTAACTCATCCATTGGCTGACATTTTATGATTGTTTGAGACAAACAATTTGCTTTTAAATTTTTAAGTGTATCATAAGAAATCTTTCCAAGTTAAATTTTGGTTTGCTTATATAAGAGCTCAGCTACACACACAACCTCAGGCTATGATGGTCTTATTTAATTTAACACTTTTATGTTCCCAAAATAAATCTTCTAAGTGGTCCTATAATATCAGGAAATTGTGGACACCAGCATTGCTATGAAAAGAAACTTTTATATATAGTACTTTGTGTTATCAAGAATGCTTAACAAGTCTTCATTTTTTGTTAGAGGGCATAGTGAAACTACTGATTCCTATTGTTTATCAGTACTGTGGAAGAGTTTTTTATGTGCTTTTACTTTGCTTAATTTTTGTGTATTCTTTTATAAAATGACCCATGAATGAAAACAAACCTACAAAGAAAAATTCTGTACTTTTTGATACAAGTAACCCTGCAATGCATTTGGAGACAGCATTTAGAATTCTCAGGCAATTTTTGTCCTCTTTCCAGTCTGTAATTAGTATAGATACTTGTTTTCTAGCACTTCAGGAATATTTTTTCTTGATGCAAAACATTTATTCCAATTCAGACCATATTGGTGTTTTCTTCTAAACGTGAAAGGATGATTTTCTCATTCAAGATGTACTTAAATATTCTTGGAGGTAGAGGGAGACCGGACAAGGATCACAGTTGTTTTGTCATTAATGACAATAGTAGAGTACTTCTCACACTACAGGAAAATATTTGAAAATTTTGAACAAAACTATAAAGTCTTGTGTGGGTCTAAAAATCTGGTACTACTTTGTAATTTATTTCAAGTGGAGTATTTTAAAAGGGGAACAAATGAAAGCAATCTTTTCAGTATAGTCTATCTTCTTTCAAAATCTTAATTTCTTTTAATACTCGGTGCATCCATTAATTGACATAATGTAATTAATATGGTGGAAGGTGTCATACCAGATTCATCAATTTTGTAAATTACTTCTAGGTTCATTTGCTTTAGGTTAAGCCTTATTCTTTTTCAAGTATCATTTCACAAATCTGTTTAACTCTAAACTAGACTCTAAGTTACAGAATGATTCAGGTAAAGAGTAGAGAAAAACGATTAAAAGAAAGGTTTTATAGCAAGTGTGAAGAGCTGTTTTTCTCACTTTCAACCTCTTTTCAGTCATACTTCTCTTCTCCTCATCCCCAGAGACTTCCCAGTGTGAAAAGAGGCCTAAAAGTGGGAGGTAAGGGCAGACATCACAGATTTTTCAGTGAGCTGTGTTTCTCTGGGTTCGCCAAGCCCTGGGCTGTAATGGGATGTTAAGAGATTGGAGGAGTGTTATGGTTTGAGCATGATCTCTCTCCCAAAGGTTCATGTGATAGAACCTTTAAGAAGTGGAACCTTGGGATGTGACTGGGTAAGAAGGATTAATGCCACTCTTGTGGTAGTGTATTCTCATGCTCATGGGATGTCTGAGAAAAGGTTGTTGTAAACAAGCTTGACTGATCCCCTGAATTCCTCTTCTCAACTGTTCTGTACATGTCCCCACCATGATGCCATCTCTTGTACCACCCTCATCAGAACTGAGCAGATGTCATAAACTGTGAACTAAATCAACTTCTTTTCTTAATGAAGTGCTCAGCCTTGGGTATTTTATTACATCCACACAGAAAGACAGAGCACAAGATAAGAGAACCAGTGTGTTAATCTATTCAACAAGATAAGGGACTTTTTGGACCTATCAATACTGAGAGCTGATCTCTCGATCTGGGGCTGTGGGGTTAATGAACTCAGTACCACTGGTCTGTAGTGTCTTTCATAGTGGAGAATATTAAAACACTCATTTGAATAGATTACAGCTATAACTCAGATACACACAGAGTATCAAAATTATATATTTCTATAATGTTTAAAGTCACAGAATCAGTGTTACAATGTTAAGAGATTCAAGATAATTGTAGACAATTGTTCTGTTACAGTTAAAACCAAGGCTCTGAGACTGATGAGATATGTTCACACTACATCATTAGTTATTGTCTGAGCTAAATCGTAGACACAATATTATTTAAATGGTCAGTAATTCTGTTTCAACTAACAAAGCAAAAAAATGGATTTTTGAAAATTAAATCCCATAAAGTCATTTACACTTAAAAGATGATCTATGCTTGTCTGTGCTTGAATATTTGTCTTTGGACTATTTAGTTTTGGGATTTTATTATCTATACTTGCAAGAGCCAAAAAATACAAAGTGTATTATTAAGAACACTGGATTCTATTCCTAGTCTTGCTAGTTAAAATGTTCTTTAGCTGTCCCATCTCTCCTAGCACTTACAGCTCATGCCTGGAGCACTTTGCAAAATGGATAGTATGACAACTTCACAGCTAATGGGATGTGGTGCTCCAGGAGCCAAAGGTAGGAAATGTCCCCCTCCCTTGGTGGTGAGTGCAGGACAGCACTCCCAGGAAGAAAGGAAGAGAACACTCTGACCTTGAAATGTGTTCTTAGAAATCTTGAATTCTGAAAGTGCCACTTTTATTTGGTAGGCAAGCTTATCAAAGAACAATAACATAAATAGTGTTAGAAACATGTTTACAGAAACAGAATTTTCAGTTTACTTCATGTATTTTACTTCAGGAATTACTAATAAAAACAAAAGTTTTATTTATAACTGTGGGATTTATCGCCCATGAGAAAGACAAATGTGCCCATATAGCTAACAAGACACATGTTCTATTCTTTCTGTGACCAATTAACATAGCACAATGTGAAGAAGGCTGTTGCTCTTGATCCATCAAGTACATATGAAAGGTCTGATACTTTAAGCACTGCTGGAAGCATCATGGATACAGAAAACCATGAAAATGTCCTTGTCCTTGGGACCTTATTACAGATAGTCCCTGAATATGAAGCTTATATACTACTTCTAGGTTTAAAAGTGAAATGTATTCAGTAAAAATCATGTTTTTGATTTTGAATTTTGAGCTACTTTGGGATAGCAATATGCAGTGTAATACTCACACGTTGTGCTGGGCAGTGGCTGGAGCCACAATTCAATCATACAGTTATGATGGGAATAATTGAGATTGTATTGTGTTATGTTGCTGTGCTCTGATGTTTGATAGGTTAGGTGTATGGCATGCATTTTTTCAATGGCCGATATTTTCAATTTACCGTGAGTTTACTGAGATATAATCCTAACCCAAATCGAGAAGTTTCTACATATAGTTGAATAAAAAAGACACAAAAACTTAGAAATTAGTAATTAGCAGAGTTTATTTTAAGTGTCCAAAGAGTGGAGATGGAGCCTATAAGAGTTAGAAGTCTGGTTATGGGTGAAATAATCAAGTAGGGGGTGAGTCATGGGGTACGAACTGGTCACAGGGTGAAGGGACAACACATGACTTCTAATCAACTATGGAGAAGAGCAAAGAGCTAACAGTACCCATATATATAAGGCAGTGAATCCACAGGTGATAGAAAAGATTGATGGGGAAGTTAGGAACTTTTGAACAAACTTATTTTTAAAATGTTTCATGTGCTCTAAGTCAGCTTCTACAGGGAGGACTGAAGCCATAGAAAGCTTGTTCCTCATTTCTAGCAGAATGGGGAATTTGCTAGCAGTTATCATGACAATGTTGTGTCTGAAGCGTGCCACTCACAGCTGTTCCAGGCCAGTGGACTGCTTTGAAAAGTCAAAGAACCCCTTCTGTGGATGAACACACTTCTGACCCTTTTGGAAAGGAGCTCCTTTAGGGACAAGCTGTCTCTCACTTCCTGCATTGCCCTGTGGTTATCATCACCTAATTTGTATAATAAATCTCTCTGTTGCAAGCCCACTGACCTTGTTCTGGAATAGGCAGGACCAGGCAAAGTAGCCTGCATACACTAGCCAACATATCAACTCCCCAGGATAACCTGCAGCTTGATGACTAGTCTCAACAACCCTGTAGCCAACAAGCAGCCATCAGACTTGGTCCTTCTCTCTTCTCTTTTTGGCAGCCCCACCCCTTTCAATTTAACCATTCAACCCTTCTGTGTTCTCGTCTTCTTGCCCACATCTTGTTGTGATATGTTCCTTCCTGTGGTATTCCAACGGGCATCTACCTGACTCCTTTCTATCAGTTTTCTTTTTCTTTCTAATCCATTCCTCTAGTTATCAGTAAAAGCAAACATTTCATAGCAGCTGATCTGATCATGCCTCCTCCTGTTATGGCTGGCTTTGCAGTCTCTGGGATACTCCCCCTGGCTCCCTCTTCCTTTCCCCTTGGCATTTCTCCAGAGCATATCTATCCTGGGCAGTGCTGGGATGGCCTTGGGAGATTCACCCTGGTGTGAGTGACTGTGCCGGTGCTGCCAGTTCCTCTGTGTTGTGTTTGGCAATGTTCAATACTTGTGCTTATCTTGAATCCACTGCTGGTAGTGTGAAATTATTTAGGGTCAGCAGGGAGCTGGCGGCAAGAGAGAAAAGACTCATGACAAATATTCTACTGTTCACATTTACATCTTACTTTGTGGTGAGGGTGATGTTTGATGTCTTAATTGTTTCACCCAAAGAACCAGCTGGTAAGTAAAAAATAAACTTAGTTTTCAAAAGTTGATGATTAAATTAATTTTTCTTGAATCCAGATATTATTCAAGTGAGTGCTCATCCAATATTCTGCTTGCACAGAATCCAGAATATTTACAAAATATCAGGGTAATACTGTTAAAACATTTTTGTTAAGAATAAATAAAACACTATGCATAAGCTCTTAAGAAAGTCAGAATTTATTCACATATGATCTGTATAAATAACATCATAATTAATTATGCCAAATAAGTTTGATTTATAAATAATATCTGTTTTACAAATAATAGCTGATAGTCACTTTAGAAAAATAGAAATGAATGAAAACCTCTAACTTATAAAGATGTACTCAGAATATAATAAAAGTTGACTGAGTATTAAAGATAGGCCATTTCTATATTACAGGCACAGAGAAAAATTATCATATATACAAATTGGTTTATGAGAAAATTTTGTTTCTTTATAAATATTACCCCAGATTCAGATAAAGCTCATTTTGTAGTTTGTGAGCATTTTAATAAAATGACAAGTTCAGAGTTCTAGAGAATTAAAAACAATCAGCTTTTAAAGTTATGAAACGAATGGAGGAGCTCATGCAGCTAATCAGCATGAGAACACGCAAAGACTGTTACAAAGAAGTCGGAATCTGCAGTCTTTGGGGTCTCCTGAGTTTTCACAATGAAAACTATTTAAAGTAAGATACCTCAAACACATGTGTCTGTCTTTGAATTTTATAGCATATAAAAAGACATATTGCAGCATATTTTTGTATAGAAGGCTTTTGTTAAAGAATGTAAGTGTAACAAATGTGACTGATAAGCAAGGGAAAAGTAAGCACTTTGACAGCATTATATGAAAATCTAGATAAAGAGAAGCTGTTACATTTTAGGTATAGTTGTAATTTCTTGTTTCCCTGTGGGTGCCTGTCATCTTTTGCAAAGAGAAAGAAAGGGAAAAAATACTGGCAAATGCATAGTTGAGTTACTCATGGCTTCTACCTCTTTCACCCAAAATTCAATGTCTCCAGCACTTGTGGCTGCTTCTCCATTGTTATCACTCACACAGGGGAGAGTCCTCCCTCTGAGTGCAGCGATTAAGATGGGAATCTTGGTAGTGTACCCCAGTCACTCACTCTCCTGTTCCTCCCAAGCAGCTCTTCCTTACTCAGCCTGTTACGTCAAAAGGAACCCACTTAAGAGAACTGGTGACTGTGGTCTACTTTCTCTTGCTCACAGAAGAGTTCAGCTAGTTGTAGTAAGAATGTAAGTGTCTTCTAGCTCGTTTACTCCTCGCATCTCTCTGCTTCCCTCCCTCCCTCCCTTTCACGTACTTTCTGGCCCTTTCGCTTTCTACCATGGCATTAGGCTGTAAGAAGGGCCTTGAACAATGGAGTATCCTTTATCTTGGACTTGACAGCCCCCAAATCTGCAAGAAATAAATCTCTGTTCTTCCTAAATTTTCCAGTCCGCAATATTGCGTTATAGCACATAGAACATATGGTGACTACCTGTTCGTTCAGATTCTTCTTGGTATCTGTGTGTTTTCATTTCTTTCCTCTGGGAAGGGGGAACACGAGGATTTTAATACCTACTTCAGGGGAAGGTCAGATAGGTTTTATTGCCTGCTTCGTCATAAATGGTGAGAGGACCTATTGTCCGCTTCTGATCTCTTGGGAGAGATCAGAGAGACTGTCATGCTTCTGTGGTTTTCTCGGATTCCTTCAGTTTAAAATATTTGATATGCCCAGGTGCCAGATTTTGGGGTAGCAATTCCTGTGCCCCATCAGATGTTAGCATGCACAGAGATGCCTGTGGTTACTCAAAGATGGAAACTGATAGACAAAAGCTTCCCCTTGGGGCTGCCAGGTGTATAGTACCGAGAGGGATTTAGGAGGCTTATTGGAAGCTCTTCTGCAAGCTTACTGGAGGAGGTATCCTTAGATTAACATTTCCCCCTGTCCAGCTTATCTCATTCTTCATCTCTGATTCCTGGAGATGACGAATGAGATAAACTTTTCCAGCTACACCTTTACCTCAAGCTCGCCTTCAGGTAAATAACACAATTATAATTCATAGAAGAGTTAGGATTAAGAACATCTTTTTAAAAGAGAGAGGCTAGTTCACTTGGTCAGCTTTTTATATCTTAATACTTGTGGTAAATAAAAAAAGTGGTTTTTTTTTCGTGATGAGTATGAAGGTCGTGAGCTAAGGGTGAGAAAATTAAAAGCTTATGCTTACTGACATAGCTCGATGATATGGCCACTCTGGACAGCTCCTCTGGTCTTCCTGTTAGACATAAATAGCTCCTTATCATTTTTAGATTTTCTGTTATTTGTAGCCAAAATCATTTGTAGGAAAAAAAAATGTACTTGAAAAAAACACATCTTGGGATATTGATTGAAATCTTGCACTTTTATAAGAATCTTCTACTTCTTCTCCTGTGCATGATGGAGGAGCCCAATCTGTACTTTTCCTGATAAATTCAGGAACCATAGGAATGATAGCTTTTTACTACTCTTGGATTTGCCCAATGTTTTTCTCCTACTGTTTTCTTACTTTCTATATTATCGTTTATTTTCTGTAATATGAATCAGACACACATGCACACAAATAACATGCACACATTCAGAGTTCTTGCATCATTATCCTTAAGGATTCTGAAATATCGTTTGTTTTTCATAAGAACTTTTTCTATATAAGGTATATTTGGTTTTCATTTAGTTTTATTTTTCAGCAAGAGCGTAGTAGTTTGCAAAAATGCACAACATAAAGAGAAGTTAAATTACACCTCAGTTTATTCTTTCTGTTTAAAATTCAGTCTCATTCTGTGGAATCAGAAAAGGAAAAAACAGTTGTATTTTGTGCACTTGAATCCTTGAATACACGTTTGCTTTAGGATTTTGTCTGTTTTTTGGAATCTGTAGCAATGCAGCCATAACTGCAATGGCCTCAAGGTACATCTGTCAAGAAAAATCTACCAAATGGGAATTGCTTCATTAAACATAAAACTTTCTTTTGTTCATTAGGATCTTGCCAGATGGGAATTCAGTGTTTTCAAGGCAAGCACCCACATGGAATTTTGTTTCTGACATTGATGAATGACTGTCTTAATTCTGAGATGGAGGTTTCATTACAAATTTTCAACACATGCCAGTTCAGGGTGGGATGATTACTTTGGTTGATACGGAGATCAGAAAATGTGAAGACAGTTCTGTGGTTGCATATAGCAGGGCAGGGGTGTCTTAATTACTTTCTCATTGTTGAGACACAATATCCAACACCTACAACTTAAAGGAAAGGTTTATTTTGGAATTCAGTTTGTAGAGGTTTTAGTCCATAGTCTTCTGTCTCCAAGGCAGGGCAGTATGGCAAAGGGGATTGGCAGAAGAAAAACAGCTCAAGGAATGGTAGCAGGAAGCAGAAAGATTAAGAGAGGAGAGATGTGTCCCACTTCCTCTGACCAGGGTTCACCTCCCAATATCGTGTTTAGCTATAAACTCTAATCCACTGATGAGTATCATGCCCTATGACGCAATCACCTCCCCAAAGCCCCACCTATACATGCATGAGACTTTGGGGGGAACCTCTAGATATAAACCATAACAGGATGGAACACAGGGGTACAAATCAGTGGAAGGGAGAATTAATAGCAAGATATCTGCTCTGCCTTTTATCATGCTGCCTCCACAAGTTACCTGACTCTGGTGCTTCTTATATTCGTGAGCTTGACTGGAAACCCCTCACCTATTCCTCCATAAGAGTCATTGGGAGGCAAACAAACTAGTTCACATTTTAGCATTCATAGAGTCCCTCATATGGCAGTGTGGTGCTAAGTATCTCTTTTTTGTTGTGTTGCATCATGGAAAGACAAATAGCTACTATTTACAAGTATACGTTGATCAGAAACGGGCTTATGTGCCAGGAAATGCATTATTAGTTTATTTCATGATTGTGTAAACATCATAAATATACTCATTCAAACCTAGATGGTGTAGCCAACTACATGTCTGTGCTGTATGTTGTAGCCTCTTGCTCCTAGGTTGCAAACTTTTACAGCATGTTACTGTATTGAATACTGTAGGCATCCCAAAAACTGTGATATTTGTGTATCTGACACATGAAAACATAGAAATGCTACAGTAAAAATATGAAAAACAACGATAAAATTGTTTATACCAGCATCACCATAAGCATATGAATAATGTCTTGCATCATGACACTAGGTTACAGGAAATTGTCAGTTGCATTATAATCTTATAGGGCCACTGCTGTATGTGTGGTCTATTGTTGGCTGAAATATGATTATGAGAGGTATGTCTATATATAGTTGGAAAAACAGAAGTCAGTAATTTTCCTTGGTCATTTAGTAAATGGTTTCACTGAAATCCAAACTTAAAATTTCTGACTAAAGATTCACTTTTTTTGGCTTTTCACTGGGGTTTAATACACTGATTAAAATTGTGCTTGGTGGAGCCAGCCATAGGCCTGGGTTCAAATTCCAGGCTTGCCCATGTATGGCTACAACCCTAGACAAACAACTTTGTCTCTCACCTCCTCTGCTTTACCATCCAAAAAAAAAGCAGCTGTTTCTCATTGTGGTTTTGATTTTCATTTCTCTGGTTATTACCGATGATGAGTACCTTTTTGTATGTCCATCAGTATATCTTTGGAGAAGCATTTGCTCAAGTTCTTTGTCCATTTTTCACTCAAGCTATTAGTTTAAAATCATAATGAGGTATTACATTCATTTTAAAAAACAAAAGATAACAAGTGTTGAGGATGTGTAAAATTTAGAACTCTTGTATGCTGTTGGTGGGAATGATAATGGTATAGTATGGAGTTTCCTTTGAAAGCTGAAACTAAAATTAGCATACGATCTAACAATTCCATGTCTGAAGCAAGCTTATCTCAGTGTTTAAAAGAATTGAAAGCAGGATCTCAAAGAGACATCTTCACTCCCACGTTCACTGAAGCAGTATTCACAAAAGCTGAGATAAAGAAATAGAGAATCAACCTAAACAAACATCCAATGGATGGGGAAATGTGGAAATGTTGGTACAATAGAGTATTATTCAGCATTAACAACAAGAACAAGAGCACCTCTCTCATGCTACATGAGGACATTATGCTAAGTGAAATAAGCCAGCTGAGAGCACAAATACTGTGTGATTCCATTTATGTGAGATACCTAAAATAAACTTGTAGAAACAGAAAATGGCATGGTGGTCGCCAGTGGCCAGGAGGAGGGTGAAGTGGAGAGCTGCTGTTAAATAGCTATAAAGTTTTATACAAGCAAGATGAGCAAGTTCTAGAAATCTACATACAGTTAGCAATACAAAATTGTGCCCTTAAAACTTTGTTAAAAGGCTAGATCTCATGTTTGTTCTTACCACAATTAAAAAAAAGATAAATCAGCTATGAAACAATCTTGACCTCAGAATTATTTTGAGAAGAAAATTTTATTCAAGTAAAGAGTTTTGTGAAGCGCTTAGCATATGATAAGCTATCAGTACACTGTGACCCTTATTGCTGTTACTGTATGGTGCATTACCTGTATCACCTGCTTTTTTAATTAATTGGTTTTTGCCACTATTTGGAATGATATTGGTAGTGAGTTTGTTGTGTATGGTCTTTATTATATTGAAAAGTGATCCTAAATACCTAGTTTTATCTGAAATTTTGTCATGAAGCAATGTTAAATTTTGTTGATGGCTCTTTCTGCATCAATTTAAATGGTCATATCACTCTTATCCTTGATTCTATTTCTGTGGTATATTATGTCTATTGATTTATAGACATGTCATACAATTCTTACATCTGTAGAATGAAACCAATTTGATCAAGACCTTTTTTTTATACCAAGAATTGAACTCAGGACCTGGTCTGATTGTGACCTTTTGAATGTGTTGTTGAATTCAGTTTGCAACTATGCATTAATATTTATCAAAGATACTGGTCTATAGTTTTCTCTTTTGTAGTGTCATTATCTGATTTTGATATCAGGGTGATGTTGGCCTTTGATAGTGAGATTGGAAACATTCATCCCTTTTTAGTTCACAGACTAGTTTGAGGACCATTGATGTTAGTTTTTTAAAGGTCTAGTGGAACTCAGCAGTGAGCCCATCTCTTCCTGGGCTTTTCTTTGTTGGGAGACATTTTATTACTGCTTTAATCTTTTTGCTTGTTATTGATCTATCAGAATAACAATCTATTTTGTTTGTTATTGTTGTATAGCCATTAGTTCCATTTCGTTAGTTTGTATATATCTAGAAATTTATCTTTCTTCTTCAGTTTATTAAACCACAGGTTTCCAAATGGTCTCTAATAATTTTATGGATTTCAGTGATGCTTGTAATCATCTCAATCAATTTTGTTCACTTCAGTCTCTCTCTGTCTCTTTCTCTGTCTCTGTCTTTCTCTTTCTGTTACTCTTTTGGTTAGTTTGGGTGACAGTTTATCAGTCTTATTTATCTTTTCAAAGAGCCCTCTCTTTGTTCCATTGACCCTGTGTATTGTTCGTTCAGTCTGTTTCATTCATTTCAGTTGTGATTTTTATTATGTCTTTCCTTCTGTTGGATTTGGTTTCAGTTTGTCCTTCTTTTTCCATAATGTTGAGATGCAATATTAGTTTTTATTTTTAATTTGAAATCTCTCTGATTTTTTGCCTTAGGCACTCATAGCTACAAACACCTTTCTTACAATTGCCTTTGCTGTGTCCTAGAGATTCTGGTGTGTTGTACTTCCACTTTCACTTGATCTTAGGAGTTCTAAAGTTGTCTCCCTCATTTCTTCGATGATCCACTTATTGCTCAAAAATGAATTGTTTAGTCTCCACGTGTTTGTATAGTTCCTGTAGTTTCTTTTGCTGTGATTTATGATTTTCACTCTATTATGTTCTGTAAAGATACAATAAAATTTTTAATTTTTTTATTGGTGAAGTTTGCTTTATGGCTTAAATTATGGTCTATTTTAGAGAATGTTTCATTCATCATTGAGAAGAATGTCCATTCTGTAGTTGTTGAATGAAATGTCCTAGGAATATCTGTTAAGTCCACTTGATCCCTGGTAGTTTAACTCTGATGTTTGTTGATTTTTTGTCTGGATGATTTATCTATTGGTAAGAATGGAGCATTTAAGTCACACATTATTATTGTATTGGGACTTATGTGTCTGTGTTGAATTGTGTTTTCTTTATGAAGTTAAGCATACCAATGTTTGATGTGTATATGTTTGCAATACTTCTATCTTCTTGGTGGATTGCTCCATCTATCAATGTATAATGGCCTTCTTTGTCTCATCTAATTTTCTCCTGAAGTCTGCTTTGATGGAGATGAATGTAATTACTCCTGCTTACTTTCAGGTTCCATTTGTATGGAATATTTTTTCCATCGTTCTGTGTATGTCTTTGTTAGTAAAGTGCTTTTCTTGCAAGCAGCAAAGAGCTAGGTTTTATTTATTTATTTATTTATTTTTGGTACCAAGGATCGAGCTCACGATGTTGTGCTTGCCAGGCAGATGCTTATGCCTCTAAGCTAAATCCCCAGTTTATTTTTTATTTAATTTAATTGAATTACTTTTTGTGGTGCTGGGGATTAAACCCACAGGTATTATTTTTTAATCTGATCTGCCAGTTTGTGTCTTTTAATTGGAGAACTAAAATCATTTACATTCTAAGCATTATAGAAATGTATTTTATTTTATTATTTTCTAGTGTTTTATTTTTTTCCTAATATTCACTATTTTGTCTACTCTTTCTTTTCTATGTGTAGGATTCCTTTAAGTGTCTTCCATAATGCTGGTTTAATGGTCAAGAATTTCTTCAATTTATGTTTATCTTGAAAGATCTTTATTTCTCCTATTTTGAAGAATGGTATTGCTGGATATAGTAATTTAGGTTTGGCATTTATTTTCTTTCAGGGCTGGAAATGCATTCTTCTATGTCCCCCTGACCTTTAGGGATTTTGCAGGGAAGTCTAAAGTTATTCTAATGGGTTTGCTTCTATAAGTGACTTGGCATTTTTTCCATGCTGCTTTAATATTCTTTGCTTGTTCTGTACACTGGCCATTTTAGCAATAATGTGATGTGAATGAGGCTATTTTCTGATTGTACTCTATTTTTTTAATTTAAGAGAAAATGGGCACAGAAAAGAAAAACAAAAAGCAAAAGAGACAAAGAACAACAACAAATTCAATACAATAACATTATAGGTTTACAAAGTGAGATGATTGGAATTTGACAGTGGTTGTAATATTGCATATCGTTACCTTCAAAGGGGTTGTTTGGATGAACAGACATAGACATGTAAAATTGATCTAAACACATGAGTATTAACTGTTCCCTTTCAATAACTAATGCATTTAGTAGTATAGTCATTTTACCTATCTTATGTATACCTATATACAAATTTATGTCTTTTTCCTTATCCCTTCCTTCTTTCCCCCTTTCCCCTTATAATATCTCTTGTTATCTTCAAAATAACTGCCCATACCATCAGGCACAATACAATAAAAATAGTACAGGATAAAACCAATGAAAAACAAAACAATGGAAGCAATCCATAGTAAAACAACACTGATTTCTATAATGCCTCATGTTATCTTCTAACCAGTTGCTTATATCATCAGTCATAACACAATCAAACAAACCAAAATAGGATAAAATCACTCAAAACAAAACAAAGAAAGCAATATAGGGTTTCAAAACAAGGTGATCAGATATCAGTAATGGCTACCATAATGTGTTTTGTTATCTTTGAAATAGCTGTTTATGCCATCAAATATAATAAAACTAGGCAAACCAAAATAGAATAAGACCAAACTAAACAGCTCAATGAAAACAATACAGGACTCAAATCCCGATGATAGATTAACAATGGCCACTGCCTGCCCTTTTTAGACACTTCCTCCCCTTTCA
Source organism: Dasyprocta punctata (assembly GCA_004363535.1). Classification (NCBI taxonomy): domain Eukaryota; kingdom Metazoa; phylum Chordata; class Mammalia; order Rodentia; family Dasyproctidae; genus Dasyprocta; species Dasyprocta punctata. The sequence continues at coordinate 57,588 of RJWM01004133.1, forward strand.
TTTTTACAATATGTATTGTGTATTTTGAATCCTACTAACTCCTTTAGTTTTTTTGTACTAGGGAGATAACATGATGCTCACCCATGTGGCTCTGGGCCATTTCATCCATGAACATGATCTTAAGTTGTATCCATTTACCTACAAGAGGCTTGCGGTTATTTTTCTTTATAGCTGAGTAGCTTTCCATTGGATAAAAATGCCATATCTTTCTTGTCCACTGTGTAGCTAATGGGAAGCTACCCCCACTTCTTTCTGGTTCCCTGTCACATACAGCATTGTTCTTTCTCCTTTGACTTTCAGTCTATGAACCTCCTTTCAAATTTAATGTGTTTCTTGTGTAAAGCATATTGGTGAATCCTGTCTCCTGATCCACTTTGCCTGTGTTGCTTTCCATTGGTGGACTTAGGCCATCTACTTTAATGTTTAAGACCAACATGCACTGCCTCATCTCTACCATGCCACTTTCCTGCAGTTGGCTGCCTGCTTTTCCTCTCTATTCAATTGTTTGCCCTGCTCGACAATATCCTTCTGCCACTGTTTCTGGAACTGTAGTCTTTTTTTTTATCTCTCTCTAAAATGTCCTTCAATATTCTTTGTAGGGTTGGCTTGATGGTCATAAATTCCTTCAGTTGTTCTTTGTCATGGAAGTACCTTGTTTCTCTGTTAATTTTGAAAGATAGTTTTGCAGGGTACATCAGTCTGGGTTGGAAGTTGTTTTCTTTCAGGGCTTGAAATACTTCACTCCAAGCTCTTCTTGACTTGATGGTTTGTGTTGAGAAGTCTGTCGTGATTCTGATGGGTTTTCTTTTGTAGGTAATCTGTTTCTTTTCTCTTACAGCTTTTAATATTCTGTTCTTATGTTGAATTTCTGGGATCTTAATTATTATATGTCTGGGTGTAGATTTATTTTGGTTATGGTTAGCTGGAGTTCTGTATGCTTCACTTATCTGAAAGTACTTCCTTTTCCCATGCTTGGTAAGTTTTCTAATATTATTTCTGTAAATAGACTTTTAATTTCATTTTTACAGACCCCCGTTTTTTCACTCACAACTTTTATTCTTAAGTTATGTTTCTTTGGGTTGTCTTGTAGCCATCGTATTGTTACTTCCAGGTTCCTTGTTATTTTTAAGAGACCTTTCCTTGCACGATCACAAGCTGCAAACCTGTCTTCAAGGTTTGAAAGTCTATCTTTAGTTTCTTTCAAGTGGTTTTGCCAACTTTCATTGGAGTTTTTGATTTCCTGGTTATCTCTTTGAATCTGTTTCATTCTGTGGTCCAGCCAGGCTAGGTCCACAGAGTCCCCAAAGGTGGGCTGAACATCAGCATGTGGAGAACAGACACACAAACAGCTCAGAGACTGTGTGAATCTGCTTCGTTTATTGCTTCTTTTTATTACTACTGCTACTACTCTGTCTTGCAAGTTCTAACAGAATAATTTGTACTTTCTTTCTGGCAAAGGTTGAAAGTTTAGATAACAAGAATGAGATCAACAGGTGTTTCTATGGTTACATAGTTCTTCAGCATAGGCAGAAAGTTTATACTTAGTTAAAGACCTTGAAGCATGTTTTGGCTACTAATAGATTACTGATTGGTTTTCAATTAGTTGAATCAAGTTTCCCCATTTACCTATGGGAAAAAAATCTTAACATTTGCTTTAAAATATCGATCTTGATTTAGGGAGGTCTCATAAACTATAGGGGGTCAAATTGTTCTAAATGCTCCATTATGGTAGCCTAGCTAAAAGCCTGCAAAGCACAAGACCATATTCAGCCATAATTTAGCCCCCTATACCCCTGTGATGTTCTCACAACTGCAAGGATGTGTTATTTACCCTGTCTCTCTTAAAAGACAAAACATAGTAGCATGTCGGCCTCTCTGCATGGAGGTTCCCAGGCAGCCCCAGCCAGCCGGTCATTATTACTATCATTAAAGTCTCCCAAACTTTTAATCTGGCCTTGGCCTCTTTGGTCCGACTTGGTATCAGACCACCACACCATTAATTGTAGAAAAACATTTTATTAACTATCCCTTTGTTCTTAGGGAGTCTGTATTTTGTTTACTGATTTTGTGCATGGAAAAGAAAGAAGAAAAATTTTCCAAACTGGATCAGAGCACAAGTTAACACAACAGTTCCCAAGAGGCATTAACCCATTCCCACAAAGCCAGTTTTTATGCTGTGGCCTTTTCATAGACGATGTCCTCCTTCCATGTTTGGACCTTGTCAACAGAACATGGGTCTATCTTTTTCCATGTTTGGACCTTATCAACAGAACATGGCTAGAGAAGGATGCGGCAGTTTTGTGCATTATAAATCTTTTTTGTATTGTTCATGCAAGGTTTCCCTCATTTTCCTATGCTCCATTTTTTCATCTGTGTCTCTTTTAGAGTTGCCTATCAGTTCTTTTATTATGTTTTTCATTTCTTCTTTTAGTTGAGTTAGTATTTCTGTTCTAATTTCTTTTATAGCCTCTTGAGGTTGTTTCTTCACTTCAGTTGCCATCACCTCAGAAACTTCAGTTGTGGGACTCCCAATCTCTTCTGAGTTTGCATCTTCTGGACTTGCTCTGTTTGGATTGGAGGCCAGAGACTGCCTTTTCATCTTTGTCTTGACATATTCCTGGGTTCTTGTGGGCAAATGGGTACTGGGGACCCAGGCACTCCTGGCATTGGCCACAATTTCTCTGAAGTGATACTGGTTCTTCTAGTCAGTGCTGATTACGGATATCTGATGGTTGCCACTGGGGGCGCTGTTATAGCGCTATCTGCTGCCTTTCCCCAGACAGCCTTGGCTCCCCAATGGCTGCTACAGTGCACACAGGGGTGGGGTTGCTGCCCACAAACCTGGGCTGGTGGGCTGGTCACCCACGGACTCTCCACCACCACCCCTGGAATGTGCACAGAGCCGCAGTCTCCAGACCAAGTCAGTCACCCACAGGGACCCTCTGAGGTGGCTCCCAGGATGTGCACAGCAGCAAGGTTCAGCTTGAGCAACCTCCATGGGTCTGTGCTCAGCTAGGAGTCCCCAGTCCAACTCCAAGATGTCTCCCAGCCAATCTCTTTCTCTCACAGGAGGGTGAAGACCTCTGCACACTCACTGTCCATCAGTTCAGTTCTCCAGGTCTGCTCCCTCTGTCCACTGCCACTCTCCTCCAATGCTGCCTCTCTCAGCAGAGGCCTTTGGGGTTGCTGACACCGTGGCACCTTGATCGTGTATCCCCAGGTTCCAGCGGGTCTTCTCATATAGTGGGTCTGGTTCTGGGCAGCGGTGAAGCCAGCTACCATCTTTTTTGTTTAAGTATTTCTTTTTACTCTTTCTGTGGACTTCAATTCTCACTTTGGATTCTTCTTGGGTCCAGAGGACCCACTTCCTTCCTTCTTGTCTTCCTCATGTTGCTATATCTTGACATCTGGATGGTATCTCTCAGAGAGGCTGTTTACTCTGCTGCTTACTGTTCCATCATCTTGTTCTTCTTTCCTGATTGTACTCTTTGGAGTCCTAAAGGCATCTTGTACTTGAGTGTTTATATATTTTCCAAGATTTGAGAAGTTTTCTGTTATTATTTCATTACATAGCTTTTTCGTGCCATTCATCTGAACTTCTACCCCCAAATTTTTAAGTTAAACTTTTAACTGTGTCCTAGAGTTCTTGAATGTTTTGTTGATAATTTACAGGGTTTGTTTTTTCTTAGTGTCTGCCTCAGCCTTACCTTCAAGCCCCAAGGTTCTGTCTTCTCCTTGTCCCTGTCTAATTTTTGAAGCTTTCCACTGAATTTTTGATTTGGCTTATTGTGCTTTTCATTTCCTGGATTTCTGTTTAATACTTCTTCAGAATCTCTATCATTTTGTTCAATTGTTTCTTCATATCCTTCCCTTCCCTTGCATTGTCTTAATTTATTCAGTTATTCATTTGTGTCCTTTTTGAAGTCATTAATCAATTTATAAATCAGTCCTTTGAAATCTTTGGCACCTCATCAATTTTGATATCTGCATTAATTACGGGTCAGTTATGGACATTTAGGAGTCATGTTACTTTGTTTTTTCATACTTCTTGTGTTTCTGTATTGAGCAATTATACCACCATTAACAATAGAAATCAGCAAGAATATCACATAGTAAGCTAAAAATGAATAAAGTTATAGTAATTATAATAAAAATTGGAGGTGTGAGGAAAGAAAACAGTGGAAAAAGAAATAAAATTTTAAAAAGACAGAGAAGACAAGAACAGGAGAGAAAAGTGAGATTAAAAATCCAATTAAGCAATAAAAAATTATAGGTAAAAATAACAGAAAAAAGAATAATGCAAGGAATGTAAAACAAACAAAACCTCCCAAAAAGAAAAAAAAAGAGTAAAAAGAATTCCTCCATGTCGAGGCGTTTGGGTAAGTAGTTTCTTTCCAAGATCTGTAGTATTGCAACCCAGTGCATTTAGAGGAAGGGAGTGGCCTATAGAGCCACCACACCCACTTTTTGTTGTGTGAGTGTGGTATCCTGGTCTCCCTGTCTCACTGGGCAGTTAGTCCATGGTGTGTTGCCTGCTTCAGGGCTGTATTTACTCTAGAACCTTTATTGTTTGTTCCATTTGTGGACTCAGAGCCCCTGCTTTTTCAGACCACAGTAGCTTTGTATCCTGTGGGCTCATAAGGTCCTTTGCTTACTCTGGTGGCCCACTGTCTCCATACATTGAGATCTGACAAAGGTCCAAGCAGGAGTATTTCACTGATCACATTGGCAAGTGGGGAAAGCTAACAGACCACTGAGTTCTGTGCTCGAAGTAGCTGGGGAGGGAAGACAACCAGTTCATAGGACTCAGTGCCAGCACTTTCAAACCCAGCCCCCTCAGAAAGCCACACACAATCATCCTGGCTTCTTGTCACAGTGGGTGGGACTACTGTGTTGTCCACATCCTGAAATACTGCTTAAACTTCTTAGGGTACTGTGACCAGCCCTTCCCCTCTTCACAACAGTCTCATGGCTTCAAGGCTACTCAGTTGCTTTGGGAAGGCAACTTCAGAGACTCTGAGGTATAGTTGTTATTCTGTGCTTTCTGATTTCTGGAGTAACTTAGTCTTTAATAACAAACCCTTTTTCAAAAATGGATCCTGGTTATGCCACTCCCAGGTATGGCAGATGCAAAGTGGATTTCTTGTGCAAAGCTAGCCTGCCGTATGGAAAGGGTCACTTTCAGAGTAAAATCCCACGTTGTATCTGCAGCCTGAAATAACTATGGTTTTTTCTCTTGGGGGTAGCTCCACTTGGTCTGTAGTTTATTACTAGTGGTGCCAACCCTCTCCAGGCTTGCTTTGTGTTTGTGGAGTCAGGTTTCCCTCCCTGGGAGCTGGGGTTAGCATTTCAGATTGTTTCGTTCTTTTCTCTGTGCTGTCTTCTTTTTCTCCATGATTTTTAGCTTTCCTGTTGGCTCTTTCTTGATTTTAAAAGTGCTTCTCTTTCTTCTCACTACGTAGTTGACTCCCACGGGTCTAAATTCCAGGTCCTGGAGAAACTGTCATTTGATGCCAGCTTCTACCCCAGCTTCTTAATCTTCCTCCTTTGCACTCATTCAATAATTTATGCAAATATCTTATATTTTACATTATTCTCTAAACTGTCAAATCCTTTCTGGAATAAAAGAATAAAATCTATAGGCCTTCAAATAGGTCTTTCCTAGGGAAAGAGTGCCAGGCACCTTTTAATTCACAAAAACGTCTTTTTTCCACTATGCAGTGCAGCATCTCACTTAGAACTCTGGTCTAGACTCAATATACACACCCTAACTAGGGATGGGTATTTATAACAGGTTGAGGAGACAACACTATTGTTTTATTAGGAGGTGGAGAATCCAGGGTCAAGTCAACTCATGTTCACTGTTGGGTAGTAGAAGAAAATGGCACTTAAGGGGGCAGACATGCTATACAGGTGTGAAGGAGATTATGAGAGGCTACTTCATTTGCTTTAATTTCTGTGGTGCATTTCAAATTATGAAGCAATAGTTCAGTTGGATAAAAATCAGCTACTTTTATTGTGTTTTTTTGTGTTTTAGGAACTGGGGTAGGTGTTGTATATAGTATACATTAGTCCTAATATGCTTAATGATCTCATTAACCAAGAATTTTCATTTCCTTTCAATAGAAAATGAAACTGAAGCTCAGAAAGTTAAGCAATTTTTCTAATATCTAAAAGTGTATGAAGTCCACCTGGCTTAGTTACTTTTTACTCATTGCCGAGACAAAATACCTGACACCCAAAATTAAGGAAGGAAAGGTTTATTCTTACAGTTTCTCAGGAGTTTCAGTCCATACTTAAGTTGGCTCCAAGATAGCGTGGTATGGCGGGCCTGCTGTTCATGGCAGCTGCAAGCTGCAAGGCACAAGCCATGCTGGCAAGAGAGAGGGAGAGAGGCAGAAGCAGAAGCGAACAAGAGGAAGACCCGCCTTCTCTTATACTGTATGTCAGCTCCACCCCTGGGCGGATACAGCAAACAGAACACAAGCAAGTGCCAGACTTAGCCCCATCAAAAGTATGTGAGGACTTGGGGGGACATAGCATACCCAATACACCACCCTTCTTTCTAATATTCTTTATAAAGAGGTCATCTTATGCCAAAATTTATGGTGTCAATCATTGCAGCACATTGCTGGCCATGTCTAACACTCTTACTTCAGCAGAGAGTTCAGAGACTATTAATAATAGTTGTGTTAATAATAATAAAACAAATAAATTTAGATTGCCATTAATCATCTCTGGGTTAAATGACTGGATCAGGAGATGGGGAAATATATGTTTGCACATGCGTGTGTAAAAGTAAAATCAGATATTGTATCTAGATATAGAAGAAAAATCACAATCATCAGATTCTTATTTCTTAGAAAAGTGAAGAGTAAACATATTAATTTTAATAAAGTTTAATGTTTATATATTAAGAGATAATATGAAACTGACTAATCGACTGGCGAACTGTTCAGAAAATTAAAGATTTGCAGACTGTGAATATTGGTAGTGTCTGAAGGTTTCAATTTATTCAATGACATTAATGACTTGTAATAATAGGAAAAATGGTTGAAGAAATCATTTGCCAATACTGAAATGAATAAAGATGCTACCTAGGCTTCTTTTCAATGCACTAAATAATTTTGTAATCTAACTAGATCTGAAAGGCTGCATTATTCAAGGTTGCTGCTAAAATCTGATGCAGGAGAACTGTGTAGTTTTCAGGTGACTTGAGGCTTTCTCCTCTCTTTCTGCTTATATATGAGGTATGTGGCTGATCTCTAAGCCCCACTCCCAATACTTCAATTTCTTCATTCATAAGATTAACAAACAAACAATCTATTGATGTCCCTTCCTGACGTTTGACATTATTCCTCTCCTTTACCTTGTATGAGTAGGTGGCTTAGTTACTGTTCTCTTGTTGCTGAGAAAAAATATCCAGCATCTAATCTTAAAGGGGGAAAGGTTTATTTAGCTCACAGTTTGTAGTGGTTTCAGTCTGTAATTGGCTGGCTCCAAGGCAAGGTGGTTTCACAGAGGAGAGCATTTCACAGTGGACAGAAGGTAGCAAAAGCAAAGGAGGATGAGAGAGACAAGCCTCTTTCTGTCTCTTATATTGTATCTAGTCTATGGGGATCAGGGCGGTGCCAGTCCAATCAGTGAACTCATCCTGCAAACAGCCACCCTTAATCCAGCATTGCACCATGAATCAATCACATATTCTTGATTCATCTTCTGAAAAAGTCCTCTGACCTCATGAGGCTTTGGGGGGACATCTAGACACATACCGTAACAGTAGGTTAAGATGCCATCTCATTTCTTTTGTAAAGCTGCTGCCAAAATGCCCTAACATTGAATCGTTTTTATAATGACTGCAGAGACTTGACTATATTTTGTAGGGGGCAGAATGAGGTGGCATCCCAAAAGTAAAACAGGTGTTCTGGTCAATAAATTTCAAAACAGAATTGTCAAAAACAAAATAAGGATATGGCAAAAAGTAAGTATGAATGACATGAGGAAAAGAAAAACCACACAAACAACAATGTCTGTTCAAAGAATAGGGAGTGGCCAGCAAGAGTGGAATCCTGAGGTGCAGGAGACACAGCGAGGATACTGAATGAGTAGCAGCTACTAAGCTTTTTTTCAATAACAAAATACCACTGAGTTTTTTTGACATCATTGTGATATAAGCTATCACTATCTAGAAAGGATTTCTTCTTTATTGTCTGTATGAGGTAAGTTTTTTCAATGCTGTTGTATCACACTTCACACCCAACTTGTAGGAAGCAGGGAAACATTGCAAAGTTGACAAAAACGGTAAAGGTGTCAGCAAACAGTGCTAGGTCACCCTATAACCTCTAACCATGCAGTGGAAACTCCTAAGGGCTTTCCTGCTTGCTCCTTGGGAGGATGGATGTGCTTCCTTTGTGGCATGAAGTATTTGTTTCTTGGCAGAAGGGAGAATATTAACACCTCATTGGTAGTTTTCCTGTTTCCTTGAAAAATGACAACCACAAATTTTGAACTTAAATTGAATGGCAAAACAATGAATAATATCTGAACATAAAAGGTATCTCAAAGGAAACATATGTCATTCATTTGTCCATTTGGAGATATGTATTAATTTGCAAAATTGTGCAATGAAACAAATCCTGTATGCTCTATTATAATTTTCTTTTCCTCTTCTCCATTGTTTTCCTTTCTGAACTTTATATTCTCCTCTGGACTAATCTCTCTTGAATCAGTCTCTCAAAATATTACCCCTTCTTTATTCTCAAATGCTCTCAGTAGTATCACTGTGGTAATAGGATCTCAATATTTAACAGTCTCAATATTTAAACTTTTCTCTTATGGTCAAGAAATAACTTTCTTGAGCCATTAAAAAAATAAAGCATAAATAGCAATGACTGAAGTATCTTAGATGGTCAACAATCTAGTGATAACAGGATGATATTTGAGATTTTCTCAGCACTATAAAATGATGGTAGTGGGTAATAGCACTGCAGGAAGACTGAATCAGCTAAATGATGTCCTGCATTCATTAATAGTACAATGCAGTCAGTGATAAGGAATCATTCCACAACTTGGAAGAGAGAATCCAGATGCACAAAATAGTTGTAGTTACATTTGTTAAATGAAAATATAAAGTCTAACAGATTTTGCTCTATAAAATGTGACCATTTTATACAATGGTCATTAGACGAACTTAATTTTATCAGTTAGAATATTCTAATCCTAACAAGGATTGAGGTTAACATACTATTTCTTTTTAATAGTTTTATAAAGCATTTTGGGTGGTACAAATTACTAGATCTTGTTATATTTTCACTTTTCCTCATGGAAAGCTCCAAAAAATGTAAAATTTTATTATATACATTTTGCCAACATAATTGTATAGAAAATTAAGTGATACAGAAAAAAGGTAAGTTTATTGTTATAATTCACTTTATTGTAATTAAGTGACTATTTTGCTTGGATCTTATGGTTGATACAGACTTTGGGAATACATTTCAGCCCTAATTGTAAGACAAATGTCCTACAATGGTAAATTCAGTTTTTGTTAATCAAGTCTTATTATACTTCGAATGATTCCTCAGAAAAATGTTTTTCTTTATGGTGAGTACTCTATCTTTCATTGATTTGTTTTTCTATTTTAATGACTGTCTTAGTCACTTTCCTTGTTGTTTAGACACAATTCCCGGCACCTGCAAATTAAAGAAGGAAAGGTTGATTTTGGCTCACAATCTGCAGAAGTTTTAGTCCCTGGTAGCCGATGGCATAGCGGCTTTGAGGAAGGACAGCATGGCAGAGGGTCATGATGGTGGCGAGCTATTCATGGCACTACAGACAAGGCAAAAAGAGAAGGAAGGGAGGATCTGGGGAGGGAGACACGCCTTTCAAGGCCATGCCCCGGGTGACCCATTGTGGCCCCTGGGGTACAAGAGGCGCTATGGTCCGCATTGAGGACGGACACGCGGGTCTGAGGAGCCAGAGCCCCTCCCCTTACCGGGTTTGAGGAGGCCGGCCCTCCCCGTCACAGATCTGAGGAGCTAGGGCCCCTCCCCTCACCGGGTTTGAGGAGGCCAGCCCTCCCCGCTGATGTCGTCCTCCGTGGGCCGAGCCCTCCCCCAGGAGACTCCCACTTCCCCGCCTCTTCTAGGTCCAGCCCCTAGCGTCCACCCCTGCTCCCCGCCCCTATGGTATATATGCCTCTGTATTTCGGCGATAAAGCTCATCTGCGCCATCAGCCTGATCTCCGCGTTATCAACACGTCGTCTTGCCTGCTGTGAGGCCCAACCGCCCCCAACCCATTTCTTCCAATCTGACCCTGAAGAAGAAAATAGAGAGTTACATTTTTAGAGTTCAATTTCCTGCAAGTAGCCACTCCCCTGAACAGATTTGTCTTCCTATCATCCACCAACACCAGGTACATATTTCCTTTATCTAATGAACCATACCCTGAACTCATATGTTATCTCAATCACTTGCTTCCTATAACTCTGAGCTTGCCCAGAGTTTGAACTTGTCTTACTATATAACATATATGAAGCAGCTTTATTTTAAGCCAATCAGTAATAAGCTAAGATGTAATCAATCAATAACTGTCAAATGCTCTGCTTCTGTACTTGCAAACCCTCTGTATGCCCTGGACTACCGGAGATTGGGGACTGATACTTTGGGAATGAATCCTTATCAGAACTCAAGGACGTAAATTTATCTGCCTCCAAATCCTGGGTGACATTTTGGTGTTTCTGTTTGCTGCTACAACACCACTTGCTAACAGTAAATCATATATAAACCCCAATAATTCAGTCGTCATCCAAAGGCCTCACCTTTGAACACATGAAGCTTTGGGAAGACAACTAGATATAAACTATAACAATGACAAAAAGATAAGCCCACTTTGACTGAACAAATCTTTTAGCACTTGGAATTTTTCATGATGAAACAATTGGTCTTGAGTCTACACATGCAGGTGGTCTTCTCTTTAGTAAGCTGATATAAACTGACTACAGAGCTGTTAAGCATTGGCCAGTCTCACCTGTAGAGCCAAGGTGGTGACAGGAGGCTAGCATCTCAAGGTGAGGAACAAAGGTGTTTTACTTTGTTTGTAAGTGTCCTAATTGTGATGCCAAGTTTATTATCACTCTACGTTTAACCAGCTGCTGCTTCTGATAAGAATGCCTGGGAATTTAAAGTTCTTTTATTAAAAAGAGACAGGCGTATCAAACCTGAGATAAGAAATGCCTTGTGGCACTCTATTTCAGGTGAAACTTTTTATGTGTTTAGCCTCAGGGTAGCTCTGCCTTTACACAGCTGCAAGTTGGTATTATAAATACTTTCTAAAGTTTATCCGACAGGATTTTCTAAAGATAAGAGATGTATAGGGTTTAAAGTAATGTTTTTCATACCGAGTAATTCATTTTTAGGAGAAAGAAATAATGACCTTAAAATTTATTCACATGAGGGATTTAATAGCGATTGGAACTCTTTCTGCTTGTCTACCATATTTGTTATTTCATAGTTTATTTTTACATAATGAGAAATAATTTTCAAAATAGATGATTTGAGATCTTGCAATTGTGAGCAACTAAAGGTAATACTTTATTATGTATTGGTCATGAAGTATTAGAAAACCTTTCAAAATCGAAGTTTGAAAGTAATAGTTTAATGTTTAGGAATTCAGTAAACCAGGTTCCTAAGCATTGTGCTTAATCTAGATTTGTCTGTAAAATTTGTAAATTATTTTTTCTTGTACTATAGGAGCTAGGGTCATTACTTTTCCTGTACTGTAAGATTAAGTTGTCTATTTGTTAACTTAGATATATGTGCAACATATGTTATAGATATAGATCCAACAAATGTTTATTAAGTGAATACAATGCCTCAGACATTGTTCTAGGTGCCAGGGATGTATTCGTGAATTAAGCAAAGAAAATTCCTGCCCTCAGGGACTTACATTTTAGCTGAGGAAGAGAAAATCTAGTAAAAATATAATAAATAAGTGTATACTGTAGCATTTTAGATGGTAATAAATTGCACATAAAAATTAGAGTTGAATAAAGGCAGTGAGGCATACCTAAGAAAATTTACATATCCCAAAGCAGTTTTTAAAATCAGCTATAAATCAGAGTGTACTATAGTTTTGGAGACATGGTCTGTGGCTAGAGTCTCCATTTGGAAATTATAGAATGCAAAAGCCTCATAACAAACCAAAATTATTTAACAAAAGAAAATTGTCAAGAGTAACTAGAATACAGAATGAATCTAGAATCTAGAACTCATAGCTGAAGAGTTCTCAACCATGTATTAGTTCTTTTTTGTAATTATGTATCTATATCACAAACTCTGAACTATATAGATTTCTATAATTTTAATAATATAAGGAAAAATGATGTGAATAACTTTGAAGCAGATCATAAGGCATTGATGTGATCAAGAGATAGCTTTATAATGTAACAGTTTTTGTGGACTCTTTAGAGCTTTCCATATATGAGATCAGGTAGTCTGCAAAGAATAACAATTTGACTTCTTCCTTTGTGATATTTATGTCTTTGATTTCTTTTTTCTTGCTTAATTGCTCTGCCTGGGCTTTCTAGGACTATGTTGAATAGAAGCGGTGAGAGCAGTGAGTATCCTTGACTTGTTCAGATGAAAAGATTTCAACAAGGAAAAATGATCATTATGGGCTGGTCATACATAGCCTTTGTTGTGTTGAGGTACATTCCTTTGGTCTTAGTAACATTTCTTGTTGCTGACAAAATACTCAAAACTCAAAGTTAATCTGTAGGAGGAAAAATTTATTTTAGCTCACACTTTGTAGAAGTTTTGTCCATAGTTGGCTGGCTCCAAGGCAAGTTGGCATGGCACAGGGGTATGACTGTGGAGGACCACCTGAACAACTCTCCTTGAGTAAAAAGCAATTATCTCCATTTTGGCTAAACCTAGCTCTGTCACCATGTTCAGATATGTACAGAGCTGGCTAGGCCATTTCTTTATCCCAATTGGCTTTAAGCGATGTAAATAGGACTAGTTGAGGTGCTGATGCATAATCTATGAAGCTAGGTGACAGTTGCTGTTTCCCTACCCTGTGACTCCCAAAAGACATTGAGCCAGGTGGGATAAAGTCACTGCTCCATGCCATCAACTGGGATCTCTTAAGATAAGAGGCTATGACTTCCCAGGGCAAAAAGTTTACATATTAGAACTGAAGCACCAGCTCCAAAACATTAGATGCTACCTCAATTGTATTATGCAGATTAGTCTTTCTGCATATACTTTTCTCTGCACTTTGCAGAGGTGCTTTCAGGCTTCCTACTGTTACAGGCAACTGAGTTAGTTAGAAACATTATAGGCAGTCAGACAGGGCTAGGTCCTCAAAGGAACCTGTACAAAGGACCAGATGTCTTATGACACATACCTCTTGCTGTGGACCAGATCTCAAGACAAAAGGCAAAACAAATGCAACCACACCGTAAGTATAGGCATTAGGGATTAGGTATAGATCATCTTGAAAAGCCAGAAATTACCATCCCAAATCCCCACAGAAAGTCACTGATCCATAAGAATGCTCCCTTGTTATGTGACTTGCTTCCTATTTGTCCCTGATTTGGTCAATTTTACCCAAATTTTTAATCTTATTGGTTGACCACCATTCTGTCCCACCTCAAGCCCATCTGCCTTGTGAGTTCCCAGTTTTCCCCATCAGGGTTTTACTCTATAAAAGTCACTAGAAAAGACAGAATCTCTGGCAACCCACTCGGGACCACTTCTGTCTCTCTCTCTCAGACAGAAGCTTTCTTTTTCTCAATAAATATTTCTGTTCTTAACCTTTGTTGTTCCTAAAATTCATTCTTCAATTTTAGAGAACACGAACTTGCACCGGACATATCACTACCTAGCCCGGCTCACAGTACTCATATATTTCCTGCCATTCTCACAGTCACTCATCCTCAAGCTACACCCTTCTTCATGAATTAATAAAATATAGGTTGGGCTCTGGGTTAAGGCCTTTGTTCTGGTGAACCACCATCTTGGCTGGATTTAGAACCCTCTTTGCTCCCCATCACTATAAATATGTCTTAGTGTCTTTATTCTCACCATGTGTTGCAGTGGAAGTGGTAGATTGGAATTAATTCACTAGAATTCCAATAACTTTTCCATGGAATTACAAATATAAACTTCACAGACAGAGACAAGATCCAGGAAGGGCTCTCCATACATGACTGAGAAGAAACAACCCATGGCAGGATGTGTACAAAGCACCAAGCTGTCTGTCTGCCTTCTTCCTGTCTCTTTATATTCCAGGAAGGCTATAAACCCATTGATTGGTGATACCCAAACCCAAGGTGTAGCTTCCATTATCCACACCCAGAACTATGCTAAACCAATTTAGTTATCACACACCCTTAATCCCAGTATCACACACCCTGATATAGCATTACACACCCATGATCTAGCCACCTCTGACAGTCTCCACCTATGAGAACAAGAGGTTTTAGGGATGACATACAGATGCAAGTCATAACACTTTCTGTACTTGATTTATCAAGAGTTTTTTTTTATCATTAATGCTTTATGTCAAATACTTTTTCTGTATCTCTGATATTATCACATGATTTGTTGACCTTTTCAATAACATTATGCTAAATGAAATAGCCAGGCACAGAAACACAAATACCACATGATATATTTCCTATACAGAGGATCTAAAATAGTCATACTTATGATAGCAGAGAATAGAATGGTGGTTCCCAAGGCCAGGGAGGAAGATTGGATTGGGAAGATGTTAGTCACAGGATACAAAATGTGAGACAGGAGGCATTTATTGTACAACATGGTTACTTACTGGGGGCTGATCAGGCCCCTGATCACCTGGGCGAGTGTAGAATAAAGCATAAAAGAGACAGAGACCATGATTGAGAATGCCAGGGGGTCCAAAGGGTCAGAGATCTTATCACGCGAAGACTAAGACTCTCCAAACTTGTCATTTTTTACTGAGCATACAGAATGGGGGCATGTGGGCAGATCAGGGAACAGCCGGGTAGAGGGCACTGACTTGATGATGGCCTAGTAAGAGACAAAGCTCTTGTATGAATATACCATTGATTCATGAGAAACTGATTTTTTCCTTAGGTTAATATTTACTTCTATAGAATTTTGTGTGATAGTCAGAGTCCTCAGCTGAAATGCTATCTTGCCTTCTGAGGTATCACAGCATCACGAGTCATTGAGACATTCACTGTGACCAGTGGCCCAGGGAGTTCTGTTTCCAAATGCCAACTGCTGGCTCATCAGGCAAGGCAAGCAGCCCTAGGATGGACTCAGACCTTTAATATAGAAAACCAATTTGTGGATTTGTAGCTCGCTCAGGGTGGCCTCCATCAGTTACTATAGTTAGGACCAGTGTAGTGCATATTTGAAAATCATCAACACAGCAGATTTTCACTGCAAAAAAGATACATATATGAGGTAACAACTAATTTGGGAATTAGCTTAATTTAGCCATGTGACAATGTATACGTATATCAAAATATGTTGTGCGCCACTTTTATTTTTCAAATAAAACAAAAGATAATTTCAGATTCACTTGAAACAGAAGGCCAAAGCTATTTGTTTTTACAAAAATCTTACCTACTTAAAATTTAGAGTGAGATGGAGTTTTTTTTTAAATCCAGCAGAGGTTGAGGAAGAGAATCTATAAAAATTTTCTTCCTGTAGAAAATAAAATTTTAAAAAAAGAAAAACCCTAAGTTGTGTGTGAAATTAAATTTTTAAAGTTCAAGGAGTTAAAAAATTCAATTAATGAAATGATAACTATTACTGAATAAGCCAAGGAATTACATTTAATGTATCAAAGCACACTTTTTTGTAAAGCAGAATCATCCATAGTGTAACAGTAATCTATCTTGGTTCAGCCAGAGGCTTTATTTCAGAAAAGGATGATAAAAGCACTGAGTAAAGCAAACATTAAAACAATCTCTTGTTATTTAAGCTATTTGTCCCCCTTAGATTTGAGTTCTTAGAAAGTTTATTTATTGCTTGCAGCTGGATCTCAGTTCCTGCTGTTAGAAACATTGTCCCTTTTGCATATAGCTGCTACTATGCTCCTTTACAATTCGAGAAATTGCAAGTGTCATTTCTACAACTTTCAATATTGAGTGTCCTTTAAGAACATTCAATTATTCTTTCTCCAAGTCTTTATTGATCTGGTACAAATATTCTCTGCAGTGGGACTCACATATGGAAAACAAGATAGCTTCTGCCCTCCAGGTGTTCCTAATCAAGTTGAGACAAGAGACACTGCATGACAGGTATTTTCACAGAAACAGGGACAAACAGCTGAGGGAATAAGAGACAATGTTAAATTCTGCGAGACTTCCCAGAATGATCACATGACTGCCTGATTAATACTTGCTTGTGATAAAAATGGAATCTGCAAATTTTGTCAAGAATGATGAAGGAAGTGTCTAATTTTTTTAATCCAAAACCTTTAGGAATTTTGTAAACAAGCAAACAAACACCTGGAGCCTGAGCTTCCTGGTCTGTGCAGCTTTTCTGGGTTTCCTGCATTCTGTCACACCACATCTTGATACATGATCTTCCAGACATGACTCCTGGAAGCAGCTATTTTCTGGAGTCTCAGGACTCTTCTCAGGAGGTGCTTGCAGAGCTCCCAAAGATGAAAGCCCAGAAATGAGAAGGAAAGTATTCATATCTTACTTTCTCAAAGTTAAAATACTTCACTTGTTCTGCTTTAAAAGACAATGTAGGTTGAGTATCCCTTACACAAATGATTGGGAGCAAAAGTGTTTTAGGTTTAAAATTTTTTCAGATTTTGGAATATTTACATATCTGAGGTACATAATGAAGTACCTTGGGGATGAGACAGCTCAACAAATACAAAAAAAGAAATTAATATCTGTAGCATATATACCTGCAACACTTTGGATCTGGAATATCCTCCAAAAGCCCATTTTAAAGCTTGCTAGAATAGGAGGTTTTAGGTCTTTGGGGTACATACCCTTGAAGAAGATTGTGAATCTGGTCTTTTCCTTTGCTTTTCAGCTCTATGAAGTGAGCAGCTTCCTCTGTCACTTGCCCTCCTTACAATATGATTCCTTACCACAGAACCCAAAGTAATGTGGCCAACTAACTATGAACTGAAACTATCCATGATGCTAACCCTCAGAGAGAATCTTTACTAGCATTTTGGGTCTGGTCTTCTGGACCCATTGTGTGTTAGGCAGCCTTTTCTCTTTGTGACAAAATACCTCACTTAAACAATTGAAAGGCAGAAAAGTTAATTTTGGCTCAGGGTTTCAGAGATTTCTGTCCCTGGCAGGCTGACTCCCTTACTCCTAGGCTATGGTGAGGCAGAATCATCGAGGTGGAAGGGGTTGGCAGACGAAAGTTTCTCACTCATGGCTGCCAGGTAGCAGAGAAAGGGAAGGAACAAAGGAAGAAGGAGCCAGGGAAAGATGTGATTCCCTAGTTCATGCTCCCAGGATCCACTGCCTTCTGCGAAGCCAAACCTCCTGTTTTCATCATCTCCCAACAACACAGTCTATCAAGATTTCATGATGCAATCACTTTTGTAGGCCCCACTTCTGAACATTGGTGCCCTGTATATCTAGACCTCATTAGATGAGATTTTAGGGGACATTTCATATTTAAACCAGTAACTAATATGCAAAAACATATCTGTATACTTACTAGAATTTTTTGTAGAGTGTATCATTATAACATCTTTGTTTCACTATCAGTTTTGTTTAACATATTTCTATATACAGGTTTTATTATACTGTGAATGTATCATGTGAAAATGTGCACACATATTTGAATATGTATTTGTATATTTATGTACATGGATGCACATCACTTAACAATTACATAAAGTCCTACTATATTCATGTATCATAATATATCCCTTGCTTTTTGTAAAACTTTTTTTTGGCTTTTTGAGTCAGGGTTTCACTGTGCAGTTCAGGCCAGCCTTGAACTCACTTTGTAGCCCAGGCTGGCCTCAAACTTGAAGCGATCCTCCTTTCTCAGCCTGCTGAGTGCTGGAGTTACAGGCGTGTGCTGCTGCACCCAGCCCATCCCTCACTTCTTGGTGGAAATCTACTATTTTCTTGTTGTAAAAAGTACTCTGATGAGTGTTACTGTTTATACATTGTATCAACTTGAGACTTCTAGAAGCTTAATTAACTAATTCAACAGCTCTACATCCTGGGGTGTAGAGCACAAGCAGTTACCTGTTCATTGTGTCAATTTGAGAAGGTCAGAAGTTTAACTAAGACACTCAGCAGGGAGCCAGGGTTCTTTGTAAACATTCTCATCCTGTGCAAAGGAAGGCAAGGAGATCTGTGAAGCTACACCCACCCTGGAGGGAAGGGGTGGCCTGTGTACATTATGAGGGAGGAGAAGAGGCTTGTTCTTGCACCTTTTACTCTGGCTGCTTTTGCTCGGTTGCTAGCTTGAAGTGTTGCCCCAGTGTCATGCCGTCCTGCCTTGGAGCCAGCTGATTATGGACTGAAACCTCCAAAAGCTGTAAGCTAAATAAACCTTTCCTTCCCTAATTTTGGGTGTCAGGTGTTTTGTCTGAACAACCAGGGAAAAGTAACCAAGACAATGAGTTTGTATTTTTGTGCTGTTGTCCAGTTTCTCTCCCAGAATAAGTCCTTAAAAGTAGGTTTGTTGGGTCAAAGATACCCAAAATACATAATCATATTTGTAATATTGATTTCCACTTGACATTAATAGTTACATTTACTAATTCTTACCAATATGGTCAAATTTTATGCCTAATAATTTAACTTGTATTTATTTGATTCCTAATGAGACTTGACATACTTTATACATTTTTTGGCTATTTCATTCACATTTCCTTCATCCATAGTGCACCTCCTTAATAGTCCTCTTCCCAAGCTCCAAATGCTGGGATACCCTGGCATTTCCCCTTGGGTTGTAACAGGAAAGCTGTGACCAAGAACTGAAAGGCACCGAGGCTTGAAGGCAAGAATCAGCTTTATTATACAGGCGAACTGGACTGGGTTCACTCCCAAAGACGTCTCGGTCCCCTTGGCTTGGGTAACAAGGTTTTTCTGGGGTTGCAGGAGCAGAAGTACAGAAGCAGAGGGACTTGTCTTTTGGGGATTGGTTCTTAAAGAAGCAAAAGTTCACTCTTTTGGGAAATGGAAACTTAATTAACAGGAACTAAAGTAAATTGACTTTTCAAGCTGGCAAGACACAGACATCACCTTATGTCCCCGTTTTCTGTTTTATGGTCACCTTTCTGTCCTCCCACTGCCCACATCTCTATTTACTGTGTTTTTAAATATTATGCATATGTTAGAGGCTTCCAGATGCACTACTGTAGCTCTTATTTCTCTCCTGAATCTCAATGCTTACCTGAAATTTCTACGTTGATCTGGTGGCCTACAAAAAGATATATTTGAAAATTCTTTTTAATTAATTTTTTTTTTTAGTTCAGACTGAACTGAAGGTCTTCTCTAAGTTCAACGTTTTCTTCTATTGTTTTTTAAACATTGTTTACCACAGATTTTACTCCATATTCCATATTCCAAGGATCTCCACTATTTTTTCTTCCACATCTCTGAATACTTTCCTATTTTTTATCTTTTCCTTTGAATTTCATCCTGTATTCTACGTAAAAGTTATTCTATGTCTGATTGAGTCAGATGTTGGGATACTCAATCTAAAGCGGCACAAGAATCAGAGAAGGGAGGCAGCAGGGTAGAAAAAGTTTAATGTGGGCACGGAGGGAGCCATCACAGAAAGGACTCTGTGACGGCTCTGTGCAGACAAAGGAGTGGAGCAAGCTTATATAAAGTTGGGTAGAGGAGGGGTTTGGGAAGCTGAAGTAACTTCCTTAGGTGATAATGGCCTCATGGAATTGGACTAAGCTCGGGGAGAGGCGGGAGTTAGGAAGTCGACATAACTTCCTTGGGAGGTAGTGGTTGAAGGGGATTGGGCTAACCTCAGGCAGAGGAGGGAGTTAGGAAGTCGACGTAACTTCCTTGGGAGGTAGTGAGGCAGGATTTAGGAAGTTGGCATAACTTCCTTTATGAGGTAGTGACAGGTCATTGGGCTATTTTTCATGTGTGCGGGCTTTGCCAAGGATTTATGGGAAGAAGGAGTTGCAGAGATTGCTGGGAAGAAGGAGCTAGGCACTGTAATGACTCATCATTTTACCATCACCATTATGGCTGGGTGGATCTCGGGCAAGGGAACCCTCTCAATGTCAAAGTTACTAAGAACTTTTTTGCAGTGCAGTTATGTTCTTTACAATTTCCTAGGCAGTTTTAATTTCACAAAAATTTTGTTTTCTTCATGTTTTTCTTTTCTCAGTCAGTTCTCTTTTCATTGAAGTCTCGTGCTTAGCTCCATATTCTTTTTACTGTATGATACAGAGCCTAGAGTAGGTGTTTGCAGAAAGGAGAGAATAGCACAAAAGTTATGGCCAGTGGCCTTGTAGACAGGCCAGCCATGGTGCTCCTACCCCTCTTTCTCTGTGTCACTTCAACACCCTTTACTGTGCTCTAGTCATTCTCTGTGATTGAGGTCATAGTACACATCTTTCTTTGCCTTATTTATTGTTTCTCTTTGCATTCTACATTTTGAAAGGACTAGAATCCTCCCCGCTGCCTCCATATTGGGAATTGAACCCATTGCTTTCACAATGAGCTACATTCTCCATAGTCACACCAGCATTTGGTATTTTTTGACTTTATTTTCCTTCTTTCTGTTTTTTTTTTTTTTTTTTGTACTGGGAATCGATCTCATGACATTGCATCTGCCAGGAAGGTGCTATGCCAGTGAGCTATATCCCTAGCCCTTACTTGAGTTCTTAATGATTATCATTCTTATTGACGGGGATGTAAACTAGTATAACCACTAGGGAAATCAGTATGGAAATTTATCAAAGAACTAAATTAGAAATTCCATATGCCCCTGCTAGGTACATTCCCCAAAGAGCCAAAGACATAATACTACAGTGATACAAACCTATCAATATTCGTAGTATCACAATTTATAATAGCTAAGTCATGGAATGAGCTTGTATACGCATTAACAGATGATTGCACAAAGAAAATGGGGTATCTATACATAAAGGAATATTACTTGGCTATAAAGAAGGACAAATTTGAGACATTGTAGGAAAATGGATACACCTGGAAAATATAATGTTGAGGGAAATAAATCAGACACACAAGCTTAAATACCATACTGAATCTTTCATTTGAGTAAGGGTCAGTATAGACAAAGAGTATAATAAAGAATGGAGAAAAGTGGACAGATCTCTTTCAATGTTCAGGGCTCCAGGAAGGAGGCTGAGGGTAAGTGGGGAGAGTGAGGGAAAGGGGAACTGAGTAGAATAAGGATGTGTCATGTACAGGAACCTAATAACCTCAACAAAGGTAAGCATTATCTGTTGCAAATATGAGCTAAGTTTAGTAATATTAACAAGAATAAAAATGGGGGGAGGGAATTTATAGGAAGAGAAAGGGAGGTGGGAAGGAAGTATATTAAAAATGAATCAGGCTATATTATGTACATGTACCTAACACCCAAGATGATTGGAAACTGCATATACTGCAAACATATATTTATACTTTTTTAAATTTTGAGGAAGGGTCTTGCAAAGTTACTAAGTTGACAAGCTGGACTTAAACTTGATGATCTTCCTTCCTCTCTTGTTTGACATGTATTCCCAGGACTAGTATAGGAAATTTTGCCTAAGTTGAGCATTTTGAAAACATTCATTGATTTAATAAACACATAAATGAATATAAAAATTAATTTATATATATTTGCAAGTTATTTGTTCACCTTAGTTATATAATATGTCAAGGACTATCAGAATGGGTTCAGAAAATTGACATATACATAGAGTGGAATATTATTCAGACTTATAAAAGGAAATCCTGCCATTTGTAACACATAAACACACACAGAAATGCCACGTTAAGTGAAGCAAACCAGCTCAGAAGGACAGATACCATACAGTTTCACTTATATGAAGTGTCTAAAATAGACAAATTAATACAAGCAGAGAGATGTATAGAATAATGTGGTTGTCAGGGGGCAGAGGGAGTGTAGAAATAGAAAATTACATTTAATGGACATAAAGTGTCAGTTGTACAAGATTAATAGATTCTAGAGACCTATTCTATCAAATGATACCTATGGTTAACAATATAGTATTGTACACTTTAAAATATATTAAGGAGATTGATCCTATGTAAAATGTTTTTACCAGAAGCAAAAAAAAAAAAAATCACAAAGAATATGAAGAAACCTCTAAAGGTATTGATAACTTTGGTGCCTTGGTTACAGTTTAGAAGTTTAACTGAGAGACTCAGCAGGGAGCCAGGGTTCTTACTTGGTAAATATTCTCATCCTGTGCAAAGGAGGGCAAGGAGTTGTTTTGAGTGCTGTATCTGCCCTGAGGGGTGGGGGGTGGTCTGCATACACTATAAGGGAGGAGAAGAGGCTTGTTTTCCCCTTTTTTAAAATTCTGGTTGCTTTTGCTCTGGCTGCTGCCTTGAAGTGTTGCCCCTGTGCCATGCCTCCCTGCCTTGGAGCCAGCTGACTATGAACTGAAACCTCCAAAAACTGTAAGCTAAATAAATCATTCCTTCCCTTATTTTGGGTGTCAGGTGTTTTGTCTCAGCAAGGACAGAAAGTAACCAAACAAATGCCTGCATTCAAACTCACCAAAATGCAAGAGACATTATATAAGTACAATTTTTGTATAATAATATGCCTTCATAAATCTTTAAAATCCCCCAAAGATTTTTTTTAAACAGGCTGTCTGTATTTGACAGGATGCCAGGCTAAATGTGAGTTTCTTCATATAATGAACTTATTGTCCTATGTCTGCCTCTGTTTTTATTAAGAGATTACTTATTCCAGTGAGGCAGAGAACTTGAGCAAAACAAGTCTTTGGAAACACCAGAGAATCCCAGTTTTACTTGAAGTGGGCATGATATATAACAAATTATGAAAATAGTTTATTTGAAAAATTTATGAGCACTAGTATAAATTTCAGGCTATTGGAAGTAGTAAAACAGTCTATGTGATGGTTCAACTCTCCTTTGAGATTCTGCATAAAGAACTGAGTGCAATGTAGCCTCACCTTTTAAAATGCTTTTCTGTAGTGCTTCCACCTGCAGATCTAGCGATCATTCTTAAGAACTTTCTCATGAAACATGCAGAAATAGAAAAATGCTACAGATATCTGTTTGATAGTATTGTTCATAAATTCACGAGCTTGGGCAAAATCGACTTTAGGTGGAAAGAGTGAGAGGAATCTCATGTTGAATCCTGACTTGTCATTGGCATTCATTTTAAATGTAGCCTTTTCCGAGGGAAGATTTAAAGCTTATATTGATATGTTTAAGAAAATTATTTGCTTCATTTGTTTTTCTGGAATTCTGTTTGTAAGCTCAACTTCAGAATTTCAATTCTCTTCTTTCTTCATTGGTGCCATGAGAAAATGTTTACAATAAAAATAATAGTGAAAAGGATGAAATCCTTTTGCCATTTAAGGCGACATAGATGGAACTGGAGATCATTATGTTGAGTGAAATAAGTCAGGCACAGAATGACAATACTCCATGATTTCATTCCTAATATAGAATTTAAAAGACTTGATCTTATAGATGTTATGAGTGGAATGGTGGTTATCAGAAGGTGGGGAGAATAGGGGGAGAAATGGACAGGGAAAAGTTGACCAGTTGGTACCAAATTACAGTTAGACAGAAGCCAGAAGTTTTGGCATGCTTATGCACAGTAAGGTGACTATAATACAATAATAGACTACATATTTCTAAAAACTAGGAGAAAAGATTTTGAAGGTTCTCCCCATAAACAAATGATAAATATTTGAAGATTTAAGCATTACACAATGTATACACACACTGAAACATCATTTGGTGCCTCATGAAGATGTACAATTTTTGTGTCAAAAATGAATATCAAAATTTTAAAAATTGCAATTCTTAGTGTTTAACTAAAATAAATACATTATTTTAAAATGGGCAGTTGTCACCTTCTGCTTTAACTCTGAAAAAATCTACTGTGGTAGCCTCTCTGAGACCTCCAGTTTTTATACACTGTTCCTGCTGTGTAAGCTTTCCAAGTTCCCACTCCACAGCTTGCATTTTAACTACATGTTTACTCATTTTATCTAAACGAATTGAGAATTCTTGGAGAAAAGGAGTCTTACCTAGTTTATCTTTGTGTTTTACCAGATTTGGAAAATTCCTAATCATTATTCTTTCAAATATTTCTTCTAGCTTTTTTCACTGTGTCTGGGTGTCCTATTAAGCTATATGTACAGATATAATTATCTATATGTATCTAAGAATACTGAATCAATTCATCTTCCTTTGCCAGGATCTGAATTGTGTATTTAATGTTAAAGGAGGAAATACTTATTTACCAAGAAAGTAAGTGTATTTACTCCTTTATTTGAAAAGAAATGGACTATAACTCTAGATAAAATGAGGAGTTCCTGGCATAAAAACATTCGCACATGCATTATTTCAGTGTGCCAAGTTGTTTTGCCTAAGTAACACAATGTGGGATCTGATAGAGAATTTACCTTGCTTTCTCTTTCTCCTTTTCCTTTCTCCCTCTTTCTTTCTCTTTCCCTTCTCCTTCTCCTTCCTGGTTTTCAGAATTAGTGTATAAAATTATTGTTTGTATAACTTTCATGCTTCCTATGAAGCAGACTATTATTGCAAGCAATATTATTTCCCTTGCGATGTTAGTCATTAATTAAATTTCTCAAGATGTGTTATTAGCTTATGCCAGGTAAGGTAACCTAAGAAACAATTACAGTGAAAGATGTATAATATGGAAGATAAGCATCCCTTTAATTTTATTGTATAAATGGAAAGATGAGAGCCATTCTTAAATGTAAAGGTGAAGAGAGTCTGGAACTAGGACGCTGAGTGAGCCCAGAAGGTACTGAGATATTCCTAAGGACAGCTTTCATCGCTGGTGGGCCAGGGCTCCAGTGATGGTAGTTAAGTGAGGATGGCAAAATATCAGTTGAAGTTTGAACTGGTGTCAGTAAGAATTCTTGTTCATCAAAGAAAAAAATTCTTTTTTTCTTGACAGTTACTAACTATAGACTACCCTACAAGTAGATTTGGGGCATGAATTTGCATTTCTTTGGTATCCCCAAAATCTCTGACTTGAGAACTTAATATGCACTGTTTCTGACAAGGTGTCCTTCATTACTCTAATAAAGATTATATGTATTACATGAAGCAGGCCATTAGATATAGAAAATACACATTCTTACAAATCAGCGATTAAAAGTACAGTAGCAAATATACCACAACACAAAAGGCATTTCATATACAAATATATTAATGTCTACTAAGCCGTAAAAAATGCTTACCCCCTTCAGGAATAAGAGAAATGCAAGTTGAAATAGTAGCTATATTTTAAACCTTTCATATTGGCAAAAATTAAAGTCTGAATACCCTCAGTGCTAATGTGCATGTGAAGCAATGGGACCTTGTACACACTGCTAATGGCAGTTTAATTAGTGCAGATGCTGAGAAAAATATTTGTTCTTATTTTAAAATATTAAGTATGTGCTTATCTTATGAACAGAAATTTTATTTACAGATATATAATCTAGAAAAATTCTTGCACACATATGCTAGCAGACATATACTGGACTACTAATGATATCATATAAAATCCAACTGTATTTTAATAGATGACTGGATAAATAATGATATATTCACAGGTTGAAGTACTATATAAAAGTTAAAAGAAATGAACCACTGCTGCACATGTCAATATCAACAATTTTTAAAAACAAGTTAAAAAAAATATACAGAATATATGCATAAGATCTTACTTTATAGAATGGTTAAACACACATACACACACATACACACGCACACACACACACACGCACACACACAAATTCAGTTCTTTATTGGCCATGGGTATACCCTTATGTGGTAACCTAAAACAAAAACAGAGGAGGGATAAACAGAGAAAATACAGTGATAATCTTTTGTCAGGTGCATGAGACCAGAAAGTGTCACACATGAAACTTCAAACTTCTTGGTAGTTTTCTACATTATAAGCCATATTGCAAGTATGTGGATATCTACAGTGAGGTTCATGATTTGATAAATGGGTAAGACATGATAATAGGTTGCTTTTTCCTGTCTGAAATATTGATTCAAGTCTGGGCATGGTGGCATACACTTGTAATCTCAGCACTTGGGAGGCTGAGGCAGGAGGATTGCCTCAAGTTTGAGGTCAGCCTGGGTTACATGGTGAGTTCAAGGTCAGTTTGGACTCTATAGGGAGATCCTGTCTCAAAAAGATTAAAAAAATGATTCAATGAAAGTAATTTTAGACTAATTTGCTGTGAAAAATATTGGAAGACATTAAATCAAACACTTTAATTGTTCAAGAAAATATTTTAGCATGGGATAAACTTAAACAATCTACATGAGATACAAATTCACAAAAAGGTTCTTATTTGTGGTGTGTTTACATTTCTTATTCTTTTAAAATACTGCAATGTATACTAGCAATATTATGAGTGGAACAAATTTAAATGGAAAATTCCACAGAAGGTAATTCTGAATAAACGTAAGAAGTTAATCTTAATCTTAGAATGAGGTATTATTGCTCCCGGAAAATGTTGCTTACAATTTCTGATTGGGTGGTTCAGTAGCATTGGGACTGGGGCTGGGACTACACTTGATCGTAGTCAAAAGGTCAAGAAGCAGCAGGGGGCTGGGTTCTAGTGTTTTTATCAAACATCTCAGATACAGGTTTCCTTCTCTGTTTTTGAGACAGGCTCTTGTTAT
Organism: Dasyprocta punctata; assembly: GCA_004363535.1. Lineage (NCBI taxonomy): Eukaryota > Metazoa > Chordata > Mammalia > Rodentia > Dasyproctidae > Dasyprocta > Dasyprocta punctata. The sequence goes on from RJWM01004133.1 coordinate 84,458, forward strand.
ACAGTTCAGACTGGTCTTGACCTCACAGCGATCCTCCCTGCCTCAGCCTACCAATGGCTGGAATTACAGGTGTGTGTGTGCCGCCATGACCAGTAGTTCAGATACAGGTTTCTTAGAGACCACATTCTGAGAAATCTTGGGATTAAAGTTGAAATTAACAGTTTGTAAGTTTTGGCAAATAGCAGGTGAAGGAGCAAAAACAAAAATATAACCAAATCCTGTGATTTTTTTCTTTTTTTGCAAAGATGTAGTTGTATGGCTGTATTTGAAAAATACATGATGAAATGAGAAGATAAATTAAAGATCAAATACCCATAAATAAAAGACATGTAATAATAGGGAAAATGTTTTAAAAATGTATCATTTGTCTGCTTTCTGTGTACAGCCATTACTGAGAAACCCCACTATTTTCTTTGATATGAAAAAAGCTTCAAACTGAAGGATCTTTTGTGTATTATTAAAATATACCTGTGTTGAGTAAGTTTGATTAATGTATTCAATTTAAGTTTCTTAGGTGGCAAAGAAAATTAAAAGAAGTTCCCAGAGAGTGAAAAGATTAATGGAAAAATGCCGGAGGTTCAACGGCTTTGTGCACAGCATACCTGGTGCTATGAGTGCATGTAACAGCTGATTAATGAAGACTTCAGCTAATAGCAGGAGTTTCAAAGTGTAGAAAAGAATGCTTTCAAAAAAATTATCTGAATATAGAGGAAATGTTCTGATAAGAATGATATAACAGGAGGTTATATCATAGAGGTTACCTGTGTTCTCAGGTTCCAGATATGGTTGTTAATGTTGATTGTGTCAATATGATAGGCTTGGGAGCTCCCTGGGGAAATGGAGACTCTCACTTTGGGTGTGTCTGAGGAGGCCATGGAGGCATGATCTTAGAAACTGTATGTAGGTCCTTCGCCCTTCCTCTCTGGCTCTATTCTCCTGCTCTGCTTCCCGGTACCTTGTCTAATGTCCCACAGTTAGTAAATGACATGATTAAAATTCATACCTACCTATTCCTTAACCAGTATGCGAGAATCTTTCAAAGCAGTTTGTTGGATCAAGGCAGATTAGTTGATTCTGACCTCCATTTCTCGTGGGAACTGGGAGATTTATTTGCATAGCCTATGGATGTGAATTATAAACAAGATTTTCTCCCCTATCGTATTCTCACAGCTTATTTCTCAAACATTTACCATTATCGTCTTTCAGTTTGCCCCTCTATTTCCCCATGTTAGCTCTGGGTTAGAACCTTCCAGCAGTTGCATAAGTGGCACAGCCAAGGTCCATCCACATGAGCCATCCTAAAGACAGTTTGAAAGTCAGTCTTCCTACACACAGCTTGCTATGGAATACGGTAAATAGCAGGGCCATGCCATTGCAATATTAGATCTGTTATGCAAATTACCACACTATGCTTGAAAAATTGGGGGAAAGGGGCAGAATAAATGGTTCTTAAAGTGAGGTTGGAGATGAAATATGCATCTTTCTACTACTATAAAATATTTAGAAGGAGCCGGGCGTGGTGGCGCACACCTTTAATCCCAGCACTCGGGAGGCTGAGGTAGGCGGAGCGTTGTGAGTTCGAGGCTGGCTTGGGCTACAACGCGAGCACAAGGCCAGCCTGAGCTACATAGTGCGACCCTGCCTCAAAAAACTAGGGCTGGGAGTTTGGCTCAGTGCCTTAAGCACCTGCTCTGGCAGGCGCGAGGTTGTGAGTTCAATCCCCGGTGCTGCAAAAAAAAAAAAAAAAAAAAAAAAATTTAGAAGGATGTTCTTTATTAATGCAATACTTTCACTCAGTATATTAACAGAATATAAATTGGCTAATGAGAGGGGCTCAGGCATCAGGAGTTTTATAATCTCTGCAGGTAAATCTAATGGAATTCTGGATGAGAAGTTCTGTTCCAGAACCATTGGATTTGGTTCCAAACAAAGGGATTGCATTTAAATATTCTTTTTTAAAATTTTAAATAGAAAAAATAACAGCTTCAAAACGAGTTAGTAGGAGAGTTACAATAATTAATACATTGTGTATTGTTGCCTTTGTAGTAGTTACTCAGAGTACAAGATGTAGGTATGATACCTTGTCCAAACAATGTTAGCACAAACGTTTCTTTTCAATGAACTGAGGGAAACTAGCTGTATAACTGTTTTAACTCTCTTGTATATAAATGTATTTTTTCTTCTTCCCTTTGTGTGTGAAAAGCCTTGTCCTTGTTTTTTTAAACAAGATGTAATGGAGTACCTTAACTTCCCTTGATAGAAAAATAGGCATTCACACAGAGTTGAAATTTATGTTGCTAGAATTGTAGAAGTTCAATGGAAAAGAGAATCATCACTAATTTAAATCGATTATGTTGGTAATCAGTTTAATTACTGCCACGTTGAGTGTGGTGGGAAATATATGACTGCAGAGGTGACACTAATTACTTTAATTAGCCACCAAGGACTAATAGTGAAGAGGTTCTCTTAATACTAGCAACAGGGAAGGGGAGAATGAGTCTGTCAGTTTTGTGCTGAAAGCTTAGCCCCACAATATTTAACGTTCTCTAAAACAAGGAGAAAATTGATAACAATTGAATAATGCATTGAATGTGTTCTGGAATGGTAGTCACTACAAATTATTCAAAGCAATGTCTGAAGACTTACTGAATATGCAGAGTAGTTTATTATGCAGATGAGTTGAAGGAGCCAATGACTCATTGTGTGAAATTCACCTGCATATGTGCATTTTTATTTCATTTTCATCTGCAATATAAATACAACATTATCTCAATGTAATGAAGACTGAAATGCTCTAAATGAGTATATGTGAGGTACTTATAACTAAAGTGCTAATAGCTTATGTCATCTTATGTGGAACAAATTTTCCCGAATGTACTAGTGATCATAATTTTGAGAAAAAACTTAGAAGGTTTCTATATGAAAACTTGTCTATAGAGTACGCATGTTGAAGGCATACATTGTACTAACATTTCTCTCTCTATATGTTATATAACACATAATCTATACCCTATAATATATATATCTTAGTTACCTTTCTCTCATTGCTGAGACAAAATATCCAACAGTCAAGGGTGAAAGAGAAAGGGCTTATTTAGTTCACAGTTTGTAGCGGTTTCAGTCCACAATGGTCTGGCTCCAAGGCAGGGTGGCACATGGCAGAGGGGCAACTGTTCATGGCAGTGGAAGACTGCAAAAGCAACAAGAGCAAAAGGGAGAGAGAGCCTCTTTGTATCCCTTATACTGTATGCAAGCTGCCCACACTACAGCAGTTGTAGCACTCATGCACTCAATCCCAGCATTAGACCATGAATCAATCACAAACTCTAGATTCATCTGCCTCCAAAAGGCCTGCTCCCCCACTCACAACCACCTGAGGCTTAGCGGGACATCCAAACACAAACCCTGTATACATATACATATATATATATGCATATATATATATATATGTAGATATATAAATATATACTGTTAAAGTATTTAAGCAAACAATTCCTTTAATAAATCATTTTAGAGTAATGATAATAACCTTTTCTATTTTCTTACTCAGTTTTGAGTATATTTCTCTATGCTGAAATGAAAATTTCAAGAAATTTCCTCATCTCTGACTTTTCTGGTACATGTATCCTTTAAAGTTAGTTTTTACTTTGCAGTAGCACAGTATAGTCGACAAAGGCTATTCAAAGCAGACTGTGTGTGTATTTGTGTGTGTGTACATGGACTTGCATATGCAGCTCCTCCCAGCTGGTCCTGTGGCTCAGCCGTGGAGGGCTGCCATATAAAGACCACACATAAGGTGGGTTTAAATGATGGGCATTTATTTCTCCACCCTTGGAGGCAGTATGGTTGGTGTCATGGTTACTTTTCTCTTGTTGCTAGGAAAAAATACCTGACACCCAAAATGAAGGAAGGGAAAGTTTATTTAGCTCACTGTTTGTGGAGGTTTCAGTCCATAATCAGCTGGCTCCAGGGCAGCAGCCAGAAAAAGCAGCCAAAGCAAAAGTGGGGAGAACAAGCCTCTTCTCCTCCCTTATATTGGAAGCAGGCTACCCACTCCCCCAGGGTGGGTGTAGCACTCACACCACCTCTGTGCCCTCCTCTTGCACAGGCTGAGGATACTTACAAAGTAGGGATCCTGGTTCCCAGCTGAGTCTCTTAGTTAAATTTCTAAACTTCTCTATCTGACACAATGTATCAACCATAATAGTTGGGTTCTAGTGAGGGCCTTGTTCTTGCCTGGCAGACAGTGAACTTCTCACTTCTCACCATGTGTGCACTTGTTGAGCAGGAGCTCTGATGTCTTCTTCTTATAAGGGTGTCAGTCTATTGGATCAGGGCTGCACTTTATGGCCTCAGTTAACCGTAATCACCTTTGTCTTCCATAGCACTGTCTTCCATGCAGTCACGTAGGAGTGTTCAGCTTTCATGTATGAAACTTGGACAAAATTCAGTTCATAGTAACCAGGGTTTCTTCTCTACCTAAGGTGAGACCAGTGCTATTTTCATTGCTGTAGCAAGTGTACAATGCCAATAACTGAAGCTGACTGTGGGAAAAGAAAACTCATGATATTTATTTTAGATAGTGTTATGGCTGAATCTGTACCTTTGTGAAGTATTTTAAGAAACTAGGAGCTGAAGTTTTATTCACCTCTAAACATACTTTTTTTGTGTCAGCTTCATTCCCTCAGGAAACTGCTAAAGCTGGTTGTCCAAATCACTAGTCTGTGAAGGAGACTAAGTAAGAGGCAAGGGAGCATGGAACTGGAGATCAAATAACCTTCCAATTATCAGCTTCCCCAGGCACTGTGTCCTTGAAGCTTCTCAGCTCTCATGTTTGTAAGTTTCAGGTTTACATTCACTTTTTCCAGCAGAAGAAAGCTCATGTTTCCTTAAATAATAAGTTGAATCATCTAACATGAGAGTGAAGGGGAACCAAACTTACTACCTGCTATAAATGGCTGCTATTATTTACTCTGCGAGTTAATGAGTGCTTTTACTCTTCTACCTAGGTATCATTATCTCTGAGGATCTCACTCATTCAGTACATTTATTGTGTAGTCTTTGTGACATCAGAGCCATAACACACTGTCATCAGACACACAACGCAATGATGCCACACACAAGTCCTGGTGTGTGTGTGTTGTGACCCCAGAGTCTACTACTTTTAATGTTTTGGGGATAACATTGATGATAATACTAGTAATGATAAAGTGGGAGCCTAATCTGTGCTAAATCCTAAGCTAATTGCTTTAATAGACAACCTCGATTTATTCTTGCAAAATTGTTATGGAGGTGGTAAGTAACCCCTGTTAGATGACATACTAAATGTGACAACTAAGTGTGGCAACTGAAACTGATATGAAATAATAATGAATTTATTTTTATGTTTCCCTTCATTTTTAAGCAAAAATTCTTAAATGGAATAGTGCATGACAAAGAAAATTCTCTGAGTAGATGAAGTGCTGCTACATTTAGAGTGAGCCAGAGAACCACAGTAGGTACAGGCATTATCTAAGGTTATCCAGACCCGATCTCAGATGTTACCCAGCTTTCAACATCATTGTTTTAATTTCTTATAAACAGGGCTATGCTTATATCCTCACTTGCTTTGCCTAACCTCAGAGGCTATGACACCTCTTGGGTATAATCATAACACCTACTTTATTGGTTTCAGCATCCACATAGCTCCCTTAAAAAGGATATAAATCTTTTTTAAGTAGCTTCCATACCAAAGATGTGCTTTATTTTATTTATTATTTTTTCTAATACTGGGGATTGAACCCAGTGCCTTTGTAAATGAGTGTGTGAGACTTGAGTGTAAGTGATTGTCGTGGGCTGTAGGTCTTCAGCTGGACTCATGCAGAACATTGCCATGGGATCCAGGCCCTCAACTGGATTCTTTGGGGTCTTTAGTGTGTGGACAGATTACTTGCACTTTTTGTGTTTGATTCTTTGAATGACTATTATAAAATAATTCTATAAATCATGTGTCCTTTATTAAATTGCTTCCCTTTCAAACCATGACTACGGCAAAACTGATATCAGGACAGTGGGGTCATTGCTGTGATATTGCCTGGCCATGTGGCTTAAGAGCCTTGGGAATTAATTTGGAAAGATTTTGAGAGTGGCCAAAGAGACAGCCTCTGTATACTGTAAACTATACTGGAGATTCTGGTTGGAGTCTGGAAAATCAGAGTACTGATGGAATTGTTGTTGGTTAACATGAAGCTCAGGAGGCTTCTATTGAGAAAGACTACAATGGCTGCTGGATCCCAGGTAGTATATTGTGTTTTGGCAGGAATTTAGTCTGCATTTTGCTTGTGTTTAGAGATATTGCCTGAGTAGCAGACAAATTTCAGTGCAGTCTACTGTTGGGAAGGTGCCATGGTTACTGTTGAGAGCTTTTGGCCAGCTCTAAATTAAGAGTGAAGAGCCAGCAAGGGGATTTGAAGAATTTGGCCAGATAGAAGGCTCCAGTGGAACTGTGGGTTGCAATGATGACACAAAGGACAATGTGATTGTTGAGAAGAACAGGACAATAGAAAGATGAACTGAAGTCTTTCACCTGAAGAGAAGAGTGTATTTGAATTGCAGGAGATCCCTATTCTTTAGTCTTGCCACGCCCTGTTAAAATTTAATGGAACGCGAAGATTGTGATTGTAATGTCTCTTTTTAATGATTTTAATGCCATTTTTAGATATGTTTGTAATCAGGTTAATTAGTCAAAGTATTGTGGTATTAACCTTGAATTTTGGTCACCTTTTGAATATTTTGCTTTTGGTGCAGGAATGAGTGCAATAAGAATTGTATATAATTGTTAAATTAATGCAATTCTGAATAGACCAAGACATGTTAACTTTTCACAAATCTGCCACTAGAGACAATGGTTCAAGGAAATGTGTATGGTTATCAAAATGAACAGAGGTGGGTTGTGGTGGATCGACAATTGGTGGTCAACTTGTAACTTGAACTGAATCAGTGTGGTGCTGGGTGTGGATGGCCCACCTGAGGATTGTTGCCAACAACATAAAAAGGAAAACTGGAAAGGAAGAGGTAGTGTTGTTGGTTCTCCTGTTGCCATTGGCTCTCCTGGAGGAGCTTGTCGAGCTTCATTCCTGATATGAATTTGGCTGTTCTTGTCGTTGGAGGAGCTCAGGACCTTGCTGTTGCTGAGAATGGTTGAGGTTCACTTTGGTGGAGGCCTGGTCCTTACTTTGAACATCAGTTCCTGGCTCCAGAGGGGAAGATGATGTGCTGCTCAGTCTTCATGGGAAGTTTGTCATGCTAGCTTCCTGATATGAACTCACTGTTCTCATCATTGGAGGAGCTCGAGACTTTGTTGTCACTGAGGATGTCTATGGTGCTTTTCAGGGAGAGCTCTGGTTTTGGTCCTTACTTTGAGCATTGCTTCCTGGCTTCAGTGCAGAACCCTCACCCTATTGGCACAGATTCTTCATCTTACTGGCACAGACTTTCTAGCTTTCACCACTGACGTTTGGGCCTTCCCAACGCAGATCCATGAAACAGCGTTGCATGAATCATTTTCATGGGCTCTAGGCCTCCAGTTGGACTTCTGGGAGGCATTGTCATGAGTTTTAGGTCTTCAGCTGGACTCATGCAGGACATTGCCATGGGATTCAGGCCCTCAACTGGATCCTTTGGGATTTTTAGTTTGTGGATAGATTTCCTTCATTTTCGTGTTTGACTCTTTGGGTTACTATTATAAAATAATTCTATGTGTCCTGTATTAAATTGTTTTCCTTGCAAACTCCAACTACAACAGTGATCCTTCAGTTATGCCAGGACGATAGTGTCAGTGAAGTGTTCTGCAGATTAGGCTCATGAGTTTTGCCTCCTTTTGCTGGAATGCCAGGTGATGAGGAGAGTAAATGTGTTTCCCAAAAGAATAATCACACTGTGGAATGTTATTTGTGCTTTGATGTCTCTGAATATATTGTGCTTATTAGAATAAATTCTTAGTTTGTAACATTTTCTTCAAAACATGTGCCAATCAGCTTTTCATTACTGTAACAAATGCCTGATTTCAAATAACAGTTTTAGTCCACAATGACATTATTTCGGGCTGATGGTGAGACATAGTGTCATGCTGGAAGCACATGGTGGAGCAAGTCATTCACTTTGTGGTGGGGAAGCAAAAGAGAGAAAGAGGAAGGATGTGGGGTCTCATTATCCTCTTCAGGTGCATGTCTGCCGTGATCTAACTTCCTTCCACTAGGCCCAAGTCCTAATGTCTCTACCAACTCCTCATAGTGTCCAGCTGGGGACTAAGACTCTTAACACATGGGCCTATAGAGGAGAGATCCAAAGTACAGCAGATTGTATGCCATATACTTTGGTAAGATACCAGTGGGCTATGAAAATTAAATCTGTGTCATTTATAGCTTATTTACTTAGAAACTGAATTGAAGAGATGCTAGCCCTGGTTTAAATTCTTGTATGGTTAATCAGGTGATGTTGAGCAGGAAAACAAAATTAAATGTCTATTGTGTGAAATGAAGGTAATACTGTAGAGCACAATCCCAGTGATTAGCACTTCTTATTGTCACTAACCCAGTACAATGACTGTATAGATTAGGAACATTAAAGTAGAACACAGAAACCTTTGGTTATTTTATATATATATATATATATATATATATATATATATATACACCAAATATATATTTATACTATGTATAAATATATATTCCACATTGAAAGGACAAGTTTAATTGTCTTTTGGGGGATACTTCATGTAGTACATGGAAATAATTTTCTTATTGTCTGCAACTTTCATGGTATTTATTTTTATGTTAGCAATTAATGTAAACAATTCTAATTATCTTTAGCACGGTGAGATCATTGGTAATATTGTTTAAATGGATAAAGGCCTTAATATTTTTGTTGTTGTTTTTTCCCACTGGGAATCAAACTCAGGATCTCACGCTTGCCAGGCAGGTGCTGTGTTGCTTAGCTATATCACTACAGGCCCTAAAGTTTTTAGAAGACAGACATAGATTGTGGGTAAGCCTGGACAATGGGCTGGCAAGTAAATTTGGAATTTTTCTCCAGAATAATGAGAAAAGCCACAAAATTGTGGCCTCTTATATGAGTCTAAATACACACATAATTATTAAAATGTATTTAACTCTTGTATGTTTGTGTATTTCAGTTTGGATGAGTTGAGACAGAAATTTATGCAATTCTGCCAGAGCCTGTTTGCCATGAGGGAGATGACAACTTTCACTTCTTTGTTAAGGCCAAGAGTATTTTGGGTGGGAGAAGGCTAACCATTAGAGACTGTGGTGTAACCACCCTAGCGAGCCGAGGTTTAGAGAGAGTTAAGAAATTAGTCTGTTTCAATTTGAAGCCTCAGAATCATTGTGTTGAATGAAGTTGGGAAGGTATGTTCATCTGATGAGCCCCCCTCCATTCTCCATGGATTTCCCTGAATTTATCTTTTGCTCTAGTTCAATAAAATTGCCCTCTGTGTATTCTTCTAGTTTTCATTTCTTTAACCTTTTTGTTGATTACTACATTTTCAAATACAACCATAAATCCTTTACTGATGAAGAAGCATTCTGAGGAGTGTGGGGTTAGATGATTTTGTCCTTGTGCAAACATCCTAGTGTGGACTTACACAGACCTGGGTGGCGTAGAGCCTACTGTACACCTAGGCTACATGAACATCCTATGACTCCTCAACTACACACCTGTACCAACTGTTCTGAGTACTGTAGGTAGCCATAACACTGGTGAGTATTTGTGTATCTAAATTAAGAAAAGGCATAATGAAAATACTAGGTGATAGAAAATTTTCACCCTCACTCTAATCTTATGATGCATTGTTGTATTTGTGGTTTGCTGTTGATCAAAACATCTTAATGCAGGAAATAGCTGTACTTGTTTGAAGTTTTATTCTTATTGACTTTCCTCATGTAAGTCTCAATTCTTCTATTTTCTTTTTTCTTTAGTTTTCTATTTTATTTGTACTTTTACGACTATTTCATTTACCATCCAAATTCCCACATGAAGTCTGACTAGAAGATATTGAAGTGATTCCTATGTTCAAATAGTTCAATATTTTTCTTGCTCTGATTTTCTTTTCATATTTTTTGGAAAGAGACACCTGAAAACAAATAATGATTCATGAAATTAAGGGGCACTGAATGTATCTCTATGCTTTTGTAACATTATCACAAATGTTGACAGAAGGAATTGAATCATAAAAATTCTTCAGATGCTGCTCTTAAAGGATTGCCATTTTTTGCAAGTTTATAGAAGCTGACCTTGGTCAAGGAGAGGTGTAATAGGGCTGGTGCTGTAGTCTGAAACTGGAATGTTCCCCAAAGACACATGCGTTGAGGGCTTGGTCCTCATCCTGCGATGCTATTGGGAGATGGAGGAACCCACAAGAGGTAGGGCCCATTGGGAAGTTTTAGGTCATTGGGGCATGCCTTGAAAGAGGTAATGGGACTCTGATTTCTTTTTTTTTTTCTGATCAAGAAGTGAGAATTTTGTTTTACCACACACTCCCTACCACGGTATGCTGTCTCATCACTGAACCAATGGGAACAGGACTAACGAATTGTGAAACGAAACCTCTAACATTATGTGCCCAAAATAACCTTTATTCTTTATAAGTTGAGCATCTCTATTTGTTATGTAACAGAAAGATGGTATTGCACTAATGAACATATCCAGAGGCTTTTGCTTCTACTTGAAACTGGCTGAGTTTGCTTTGATTTTGGCAGCTTGTGGCTGATTCAATTTTATCTATGGACAAGTTCAAATTTGGGTTATAAATGCAATGGAGACCTAAGGTAAGGGAGGGGTTTGGATTATGTAGTGCTATGGGAATTGAAAGTATATCCTTTTAAACTACACCTATAAATGGAAGAGGTTCCACACATGTCTTTATCTCTCTGCTGACCTGGGCAAGAAACTACACACAAGGAGGAAGAGAGACGGTCTTGAAATTGTTCAGTGACAGTGGTAATTACCAGTGCCTTTGTCTTGAGGATTTTTGATGACCCCTCTTAAATGGTTTTGCTCAAATTTATACTTTATATTTAGGAATTTCCTTTTTAAATTAACTACCTTAAGCCAAGCTAATTTGTAAATACTTAACTCTAATTGAACAGTTATTTACTTCAAAAGAGCAATACTTTTTCCACATTTGAGTATAGGCTATCAAGCTGTTGAGAATCCAAAATGCAGTTATGTTACTTTGGTCTTTGCTAAGGGGAAAAATAAACAATTGACTTTTATTATCAAAGAAGTTAAAAGGATGTGGCTTTCTGTATTGTTTCTCTATTACTTCACAGTGTCTGACACAATCTTTCACTTGGCTTTTTCCACCAGCTGTTTGGAAGGAAATTAAATGTGCAGTCAATGAGCCCTGAGGAGCACCTTGTGATAGAGAACACTGGTGGATGCTTGTGCTTACCAGAGGTTTAAAATTCTAAATCTGTGCTGGGTTAGCATGGTTCACAGCAGGCCTCCACGGGACATTATTCTTTTAAGAATGATTAAATTGCTTTTCTTTGAATCAGTCTTCTCTTTGCTATTTATTTCCTCTGATTGGTAAAGTGGAAGAGTTTAGTAGGTAACTTTCTTGACAGTTCGCTGTTGTTATTCTGGTTTTCCTATAGATATATTCATATTTTTTTCTTATTTTTGTTTAGTGTTAGGGCTCACTGGGGTAGGACATGAAGAAAGAAGTTATCTTATTGAAAAAACACAGCAGATAACAGTCTTTTAATACATTGCTATTTTCTGTAGTGCTCATAATATTAATTCATGCGATGATGAGAAAACTAGCCACTTCCTCAAAGAAGGCAAACAAATCAAATGAGGAAAGAAAGATTTTTCCATTCTGTGAGGTGATCAGGAAAGAAGATATGGGATGTGGGTCAAAAATACAGAGAATTTCTTCAGTGCATTCACATATTAATGCCTTCCTAAAATGAAGCATAAAATCTCAGAAGATAGTTCATACGTTGGTACTGAGTGCAGAGTTGTAGGAAATCATGACGAACCAACAGTCCTGTTGCTTTGGTGTTGTCCATGTCTTCTGGCTTTTGGTTTCCACTCTTGACTTGTGGCTGCGTTCAAGCACTTCGCCGGCCAGCTACCTTCTGACAGAACAGATGAGTCAGCACAGACAGTTTGGTCAGTGTGACAGCTTTGGGTGACTCCCAGTCAGAAGTGTCTGAAAGCCTACAAGTGAGGCCCAAGTGACATGGTATAGCTGATCCAGTTGTGAGCTGTTTGATCTTAATGCACAAAAATGGCGTATTTCTTTGTAACCTTTTGTGAGTTGTGAGCAATTCTGCTCAAGGACAAAGATAGTTCTTATCCTGCACTCTAATCCTAGTCAATCTGCTCAGTCTCTGGCACTACTAATCTGCTGCAGGCTCATGTAGTGAGAGCTACTGCAGTAAGAAATATTAGCAAAAATGTCTACCAAACAAAACTTTTCATTCCAAAGCAAAATAATTTTCCTCGAAGAGTATGATGGTCATATTTTCCTGTAGTCTAGATTTTCTGTTTAATTCAATAGAAGGCTATGATTGAGACCATTGGAATTATGTAGAAACTGAAATTTCATTTTCCATAATATTTAAAAAGTAGCAACACATTCAGTTTTCTTCTCTCTCATTCAGAAAATAGACTAGGGATCTGGTCTAAAGTTTTTCTGTGCTGCATTTGGCATATGGGCCATGGCTTGCTCATTCTTTACATCTTTTGAGACTACTCTTGCCTTTTCTTCCATTCCCATTGAAAGTCTGGCTTTATCACTCTGACGTCTGTGTACTTCTTATTTTTAGAACCTTATTACAAGGACTATTTCTCAAAAAAAATCTTTCTTTTATTGGACTATGAGTTCCATGAACATAAAAATTTTAATCTCCAGTGATTGCACTTGACACAACATAACTGTTGAAACAAGTTAATCAACTTGTTAGTCTTTCATATGATTTTGCTAATTCTATTCAGCAAGCCTTTGGGGATGTTCTAATTATGAAATCCTTTACAAACTCACATAGAAAATTTGGGGAAAAAAGAGGATAATTCAGTTCCATGAACCAGAGATGGTTATTGATATGGTCTTGATAGGATTTGTTCCCCAAAATGTCATGTGTTAAAGCTTGGTTCTCAATGTAATGGTACTGAGAGGTGGTAGATCCTTAAGATGCAGGGTCTAGTGGGAGGTCCTGTAAGAACCACACTTGGAAGGGAGTAAGTTAGTCCTTTCAGGAGGGCAATAGTTCCCACTAGACCAAGTTGTCATATAAAAGTGAGCCTATCCCTCTCCAGTTTCTTGCTTTCTCTCTTGCCATGTGATCTCTGTCACATGAATTCTTGTCATGTGGTATAATCTGCCACATTATGACACAGCCAGACAGCTCTCACCAGAGGATAACCTGGTAGGGTTGCCTAACCTTGGACTTCTAAGACCCCCAAACTATAAAATTCAATAAATCTCTTTACTTCATAAATGACTCAGCTTCAGATACTATTTTATAGTAACACAAAACAGACTAAGTTGTAGTTAACATTTTGCCATAATTCCAGCTAAACTTAAACACACACACACACACACACACACACACACACACACATCATAGAATTGGGATCATTCTATGATACTTTAAAAACATTATGAACATTTTATGATGTTTTATTATTTTTCTGAATATATTTCTAGAAATGAAATTACTGGACCTGATATATTGAAGTTCCTAAAACATAATGATGGATTTTCACTTTCTTTGCAAAATATTTAGTTTTATCGGAATTTTGCTACCACTGAATATTTAGTATTAAACTTTTGCCATATAGTATTATAATCACAAGATGAAAAATAATATTTGCATTTCTTTTATTTTTAAAGCAAATAATGAGTCTATTTATTTCACTGTGAAATATCACTTTATTGGCCTTTGCTGTCATTTGGAGCTGAAATATCACCTGAAATTTTCTGTGTTAAAAGCTTAGTCCCTAGCTTGGTGCTATTGGAGGTGGCAGAAACTTTAAAACGTGAGGCCTAGTGGTAAGGCTGCTAGTTACTGGGCTGTGTCTCGAAGGTAGTAGTGGTACCCTAGCTCTTTCTTTTCTGTCTTTCATTCTTGGTTATGAGGTGAATGATTTATCTCTGTCACACTCTTTCTGCTATGATTTATTGCCACAGGTCCAAAAGCAACAGGGTTAATTGAATATAGTATAAAAGTTCCGAAACTGTGAGCCAAAATAAAACTTTTCTCTCTATACATTGACTATCCCAGATATTTATTACAGTAATGGAACTAATGTAGCTTTTATCCAAGTTCTCACTGGGGTTTTAATGTTTTCCTTATTGATTTATAAAAACAAAATATTGTTTGTAACTACTGTGTTATAGTCATTTCTTAGATTATTTACCTTTTTTTATTCATGATTTTTTTGTGAGCCATTAGTTTTCAGTGTTATACTTTTTTGATATAATCATTTGCCATTTATTTAATTTCTTTATGCCTATACAGTATAACACCATTCAAAATTTGGAAATTTTCTTGTATATTTACTATTCATTATTTTGGACTAGTTTTAATGTTAGCCATCTGGAAATTATTATTATTTATTTATCTATTTATTTTTTGTATTTTTGAGACAGGGTGCAGTTCAGGCTGGTCTTCAGCTCACTTTGTAGCCCAGGCTGGTCTCAAACTCACAATGATCCTCCTGCCTCAGCCTCCTGAGTGCTGGAATTACAGGCATGCACCACCATGCCCAGCTCTATTTTGGTATTTTTAAAGTGAGAACATACTTTAACTTTTTCCTATTAATTCTTGGTAGATTCACATTATAAAAACTACAGTTGTTTCTATCCGTCTTGCTTAATGAGTGTTGAAAATATTGATCTCATAGCCTGGTAGTCAAGAGGGACTCATTAAATCGGAGAACTTGATTGGAAAACAGGAGAAGGATCACTAGCATTTATTGCTATTTCATTGAGTGTTAGTTCAATGTCTGAGGCAATGGGATTGCAGAAGCTTTCATGCTTTAGTTATCATCACTCTTAGCTCACAGCCCTGTGGATCAGTCTGTGGCTGTGGTTCTGTATACTGAAATTTCTCCTGGGATAAGAGAGTGCGAAACATTACTGTGGGCTGTTAGCACATGGTAACTGACTTCCAGAAAACTGTTTAAAAACAACTTAGCTACAAAGTGGATCTACATCCAGATTTACCCTGACTCCACTGGGAAGAAGAATGGAGGACAGAGATTACACATAAGAATGCTCATTGGACTGATTGGAAGATGAGTAACAGAGATAGCTGCCCTTTAAGAATGTAGTCCTTAAAGAATGTAGTCCTTTAAGAATGTAGTCCTTGGAATGCAGGTGAGCATTCGAACTTGCTCAATGGTGAAAATCTCCCAAATTTTTATATTTGAATAGGTGTTAGCAGGTTATTTATATTCTTCTTCATGTATTATTCTCTAATTCTTTAAACTTATATTGCCAAGGGGGCCTCTTTTAAACTGTAATGAAGGAGACAAAGAAATCACCCAAGAAAACATAATAGCAAATAATATACCAATATAATCAAAAGTACAGAATGGAGTAAAGAAAAGGGGAGACAATATGCTATTTGTTGTGTAAGGGAGATGACGTTCTGAGAGTTCAAGAAGATAGTCTACTGAGTGTTTTGAAGCTAACATTTGACTTAGACCCTGAAGTGCCTGTATGTGTGTATTCACAAAGGAAGGAGCTGAGATTGTGGGGATGGAGAAAGATTCAGAGTGGAGGAAGTGATATGAGCACTGTCTGGCATTAGGAAAATAATTAGAAAATAAGAGATAATAGGTCCTGAGGATGAACAAGCAGAGGTAGGACTGGAGCACATCTGTGTGGGGCTAAACCTATGGCTCTTGGGAAGACAGCTCCAGCCTGTGAGAATCATGACTTTGGTTCACAGAGTAACTGACAAACACATTTTGGTGTTTGAGGAATGAAAGTCTCACTTGTTGGACAGTCTATTATCTAGAGAAGGACTAACCAGTAAATAATGTTCCCAGATCCTCAACCTTTGAATTCCTCCCCAGATTTTATGGAGAAGCAGCCTTGAAGCCAATTCTAGGTACACAACAGGTTGATAGTATAGTTGTCAGAGAGAATGATGATACCTGTAGAAAGAATAAGAGAGGAAGGGAATAAAAGTAGAATTATTTAGGCTTATTAATTTGATCCAATTAAAAATGCCAACAGATGTTAATTCACCACTGCATAACAAATTACCACAAATTTAGTGCTCAGTAATAATACTCATTTGTTATTCACTATTAGTCAGCTGTCTAGGCAAGGCATGGGATAGAGACTCTGCTCAGGGCCTCTTAAGGCTGAAATCAAGTGTCAGATATGACTGCTGTCTCATCTGAGACTCTTTGTCCTCTTTCAAGGCTATGCAGGTTGTTGGCAGAATTAACTTCTTTGCAATCACGGGGTGAAGATTATGTGATGAGGCCCATTCTCAGTTCTCAGTGACTACCCACCAGTCTCTGCCATGTGACTGTTTCCCCTAATGGCCATTTGCTTTTTTAAGACTAGCAGGAAAATGTTTCTGTTGTATCAAATCTCTGACTTTCTCTGACCTCTGAAACCAGATATCAAGGGCTTATATAATAAAGCGAGGTTTCCCAGAATAATCTCCCTTTTGATTAAGGAAGCCATTTGATAAATGGCCCTAATTACATTTTCAAAATCCCTTTTGCAAGTAATGTAGTTAAGACCCATCATATTCCCAGGTTCTGGCTGCACTGAAAGGAAGGGAATTATATGGATATGTGTACCAGGGTTGGGAATTTTGGAGATCAACCTAGAATTCTGCCTTCTAGAAGCATTTATATCACGTTATACCAAGATCCTTATGTTCACAAGCTTGATGGAATACTTGATCAACCTGGTAAACTCTAGTTTTAACTTTTGCTTTGGCCTCAACAGTGAGTCAGATACAAAGAAATTATGGGAGATTTTTTAATTGGACACAATCATTGCTCCTTCCCTCACAGTAATTATCAACAGATATTTAATAAGTACTGTGGTGGTAGCCAAAAACTGAACTTTTCTTTAATTACTTCTCTCTAGGTATATTATAGTTTAGAGCCTGAATATGCCACAAAGATTTCATGTGCTTATAGATGGGGCTTTTGAAAGGTGTTTGAAACTTGGGGCAATATAACTGATTTGTTGTTGGGAGGTGAGGTCTGGCCAGAAGAGGTGGGTCACTAGGTCCAGTGTGACCGAGAAAGGTACACTGTCCTGTCCCAGCTCCTCACTCCTCTCTCTGCTTCTTGGTCACCATAATGTAAGCAGCATCCCTTTGCTCAGTCTCTTCTACCATGCCACTTCTGCCTGGAGCCAGCCAGCTATGGGGTAAGACTGTGAAAAACTGCCAGCTAAAATAGACCTCTCTTTTTTGAAGTGTTGAGTGTTTTGTCTCAACGAGGAAGAAAGTGACTAAGACAAGATGGGAAAACATCATAGGTATTGTAATGATTTTGAGCTTCTATTTAAATTGGCTCATTTGTCAAGTATAATTTTATTTTACATACACACTTATTTCATTCAATTTGGAGGTATTTGACATGTAAGTGGATGAAAGGCAATGAAGCAGAAAAGGAGGCAGGGAACAATTAAGTTCAGGATAACAGACTATAGGGAGAGGAAGAAGATGAGCCTTGAAAATCAAGCTGTGCTCTCTGTTTCTCTTTTCTGTGCTGTTGCTCTTTGCCTGCGTGTCACTATCACATGGCTTGGAATTTCCAGTTTCATTTTTATGGTCTTGCTAAAACTCTTCAGCTTGAAAGTATGCATTATGATGAGTCTTTTTGTCCATTGTACATAAAGGAGCCTGAAGGAGACGGTTAAAAAGCACCTTTTTATGGTTCTGTGTTTCTTGCTTTCCTGCTTTCCCACTTTCTTACTTCCTTGCTGTAGTACTTATGGGGTACAGAAAGATAATTTGATACATGTTTATGGTGTGTAATTATCAGATCAGGGCAATCAGCTTTTCCATCTGCTTAAACATTTCTTTGTGTTGGGAACTTTCAAGCTCTTCTCTTCCAGTTCTTCATAAAATGTAAAATACATTGCAAACTGTCATCACCCACTGTGTGGTAGAATGCTAAGACTTTTTCTTCTGTTTAACAGTGTTTTAGTACCCAATTTAATGGGTGTTTTTATTTTGCTGCTGTGTCTTCCTTATTCTATCTTGCTGATTTGGCTAAGCATAGGGTACTGATTAGTGTTTCTGGTCTTTTTGATTGATCTCACATGTTTTACATAAGCTATGGTCTTGCTTGACACATAGGCCTAGGTCATTACTCACTCATAATTCATAGTTCTTGTTTGATGCAGAGGTATCAAATCTCCATGATTCTTTTATTATCAAGTTTTAAATGTCACTTATGTTTGATATTATTTTATTTTGCCTTGCTAAAAAAGCAGCATGAAATCTACCCTCAGTGTTTTCTGTCCACTATAGTATTGTTCATCATAGGGGCAGTGCTGCACAACAGATACTATGATTTTTTCATCTTGCCTAATTGAAACTTTATGCCTGTTAATTAACAATTTTCAATTTTCCTCATTTCCAAGTCCTTGGCAATAAAGAGTTAATTTCTAAAATGCATAAAAACTCCAGGAACTCAGTAGCAAAATCTATTGACTCCATAACAAACAGTCTAAGTGCTTGATTAGGAATCCCTCCAAAGAAGAAATACAAATGACGAACAGGAAACGAAAAGATACTCAATGTCTCTAATCATCAGGGAAAATCAAAACCATAATGTGTTATCACTTCACATCTATTAGGCTGACCGTTATTACACAGACAGGGGTCATCAAGGATGTGTAGAAATTTAAACACTTGTTCACTGTTGATGAGTATGCAAGATGGCACAACTGCTATGGAAAATGGTATATACTCACCATGTGATCCAGATATCCTGCTGGTGAGAATTTTTCCAAAAGAATCTAAATCAGAATCTCTGCT
Source organism: Dasyprocta punctata (assembly GCA_004363535.1). Taxonomy (NCBI): domain Eukaryota; kingdom Metazoa; phylum Chordata; class Mammalia; order Rodentia; family Dasyproctidae; genus Dasyprocta; species Dasyprocta punctata. The sequence continues at coordinate 103,498 of RJWM01004133.1, forward strand.
AATTTAGTTAAGTGTACTGTAGCTTTGGGACATGATAATAACTTTTGTCCTACATTTGTCTCTGAAAGTATGAGTCTATGTATTTTTTCTTCTACCTCATGAATTTCCTACTTTAGAATATTTTTATAATGAGCATATATTAATGTAGTCATACAAAAGACATCTTTTTCCTTTTTATTAGTGCATATTCATTATACAGAATAATGAATTTCATGGTGAATGTTAATATATTCATATACAATTCCTTGATCATCTTCATCCCCACATAGCTCTCCATTCCCCTTCTCTCCTCTCCCTGATTTTTCCTGCTTATCTAATAGTTCCCTTTCTACTTTCATGCCATCATGTTTAGATTCCATATGTGAAAGAAAACATGTGACACTTGCCTTTCTGAAGCTGGCTTATTTTGCTTAACATGATGATTACCAGCTCCATCCATTTTCCTGCAATCGATGTGATTTCATTCTTCATTTTGGCTTATCCTCCTTTGTGTATATATACCAAATTTTCTTTACTCATTCGTATAATGACAGGCACTTAGGCTGATTCCTGGCTATAACTTGGCTATTGTGAACTGTGCTCTACTAGACATGGTTATATAGGTATTCCTATTGTGCGTTGACTTAATTCCTTCAGCTATTTACCAAAGAGTGGGGTAGCTGGGTCACACTGTCAAGCTCCATACTAATTGTGTTAGTTACTTTTCTCATTGCTGAGACACAATACCTGACATCCACAACTTAAAGAAGGAAAGGTTTATTTTGGGTCACAGTTTGTAGAGGTTTCAGTTCATAGTTGGCTGGTTTCAAGACAGGGTGGCATGGCAGAAGCTTGCTTATGGTATGGTAGCAGGAAGCAGAGAGTGATCAAGGGAGAAGGGAAAGAGATGTAGGTTTCTAAGCCATGCCTCCAGAGACCCAACTCCTCCAACCAGGCTTCAGTATAAGCTCATAAGTGGACTAATCCACTGATGAGTGTCACACCCCCATGATTCAGTCACCTCCCCAAATCGCCACGTGTGAGCACCTGAGACTTTGGGAAGATGCCTGGATACAAACCATAATACCAATTTTCATACTGATTGCACTAGTTCACATTCTCACCAGCAGGATCCAGGATCCTAGCCAGCATTTACTGTCTTTGTATTCTTGATGATGACTGTTCTAACTGGGGTGGTATGAAATTTCAGGGAAGTTTTGATTTACATTTCCTTGACTCTATGGATGTTGAACATTTGAAAATGTATTTATTATTTGTATTTTTTCTAAAATGCATCTTAAATATAATATAATATCTTTAATGTAGTCATAGGTTGCACAGATTTCACAATGAGTGTTGGCTTTAGATGGTGCACCAATGTACAATGGAAACAAAACATCCTCTGAAAGTTGGAATCCACACACCA